>JAQFZC010002211.1:0-24284 GCA_034695205.1 Dicyrtoma fusca | reverse complement strand
TTTTTTTTCTCACAAAAAAACCTTAATGTGACATGTCAAGAGCGGCACGAAGGAATTTAATTGCCTATTATGCACTTTATTGTTTAAATAATATCGTCGAATATTTACTTGAATTAAATCCTGAGCTGAGTGCTGTTGTTATTGTTCCCAGTGCAGTGGAAACCTTATACATACAGTGTCTACATGTATGTAGTCATAATACCTTACTACAGTCATAATTTTACTTTCTGAGAAATAGATAATATCACAATGGAATATCATAGTTGGTCATGGTCATGATCGTAAGCTTGAGCTCATTCCTGTAAACTTAAGTTACCGTTCATACACCATGTGGTAGAAGGTACGTACGTACATCCATGAAATTAACTAGCAGTTGAAAAACATGGAAATATAATTAGATTCTGTGTCTTCATATTGCAAATTGTCCCTTGTTATTAGTTCCAATGCGAGTGGGTCTGACTAGTGAGTATACGAGGAGCTGAGCTAAGGTATTATACAAAGTGCCAACTAATATCATAGTATACCTATTTCATCTTCATCTTTCGTTTATAGTCCCGTAGATTGGATCTGAAGCTGCTTCTTGCAATTATCTCTGCATATTCCATTGTTCGACACAATTATTTTTTTCACTCAATTCTCTGTGTGTATAGGAATACATATCATAATCATACTCGGTCTGTTTCTTTGTTGAGGAGACTTACGTGTACGATTACATTGCATAAAATTAACTTTACCTAGTCAATTCCACACAAAAAATGGACGGCGTACGTAGATGCATTATTATTACGGCTGCTAGTATTATTTTTAGTTGATAGTTATTACGGGAATTCGTGCCTCGTCTTGTCCTTAAAAACGAAAGCCCACCAGATGACTGACTGTACATTATAATAATTGTCATAAAGATTTGCTGGCTATCGTTACTTGGGATTCGGATACATATTGATGAAAGGCTCAACTCAAAAAAGGATAAAAATGACCATTGTGAAATCCGCATTACTCATTACACTGTAACACAAAGGATCCCCTTTTTCTACTGTATTTATTATTATTTCCACACGATTTTAGATGCTCAGTGTAAACATAGCTCAGCTTACACAGTCATTATTCTTTACATGACTGAATGAACATTAACAAGAAAAAAAGGTTCTGCAATTATTTATTTATACTCCTTGTTAATTCAGTGAAGGTGGTGTGCCGTCTGAAACTAGTATGGATTTTTCTTTTTCTGACAAGACTGGAAATTACGTTTAGATATTCCCTCTGTCTTTTTTATCTCAAGGAAATTCGTAAGTGCAATAAGCCACATCCTTGTATGTGAAGCCTAGTCAAAGTTTTCATCCCTTGCTACCTTATAGAATCGTAGTAAATATCCAGCAATCACTCGTTCTTATTATAATGTAAACATGCATACAGATATCAGAGAAGAAGATGCGATCAGGTTATGAATATGCATTGTTGTGTATCAAATCAATGGTAGACACGTAAACGAGTATTGTGGTATACTTACATAATGACGGCTGTAACTTAATTGAATATGACGTTAGAATGATATTACGATAATATAAATAAGTAAAACTACGTAAGTAATGTGCCAAATGAATGAACGAACTCGACTGATTGCAATTCCTTGTAACACTACTGATGTACTGCTTTTTTTACCAGAACAACAAATAGATATTGATGTACCAGAAGACAAAAGATAAGAGAGCCTGCATAATGGAATATTATAATCCATTTTTTGATTACGCGACTCTATAAACATAATAAATGACGGTGTTATATGGGTTTTTAAGGGATTTTGTGTATATGCACATTACAGTAGTAAATGTCACCCTTTTATTTTAAAAAAAAATTGGACAAAAAGGAGTTGTTTCAGTTTCTTTTGCACTTTTTGAGCTTTGAAAAATGAGCCAAGTTCTTGAATTTGTGTGAGCGACGCACACAGGTATCGCATGTGCACCCCGTGCCCCCAGATACGCCCATGGCATGAACATTATTCAGTTTCATTAAACGACAGAGCCATCGAACTAGCCAGAATCCCTGATACTCCACTGCACTGTGTTGTCTATCTCCACTATGATCAGGACCCAACGTATATGGCAGCTTATTCATAAAATATTCTTTTTAAGTTTGAGTCTGCAGGAGTGAGAATCTGAGAGAATGCACCAAAACAACGATATACATAGGTACAAATTCCAATTTAAATGGCACATCTAGTAGACGAGCAAGCATGCCTTCCATTGACCACTACTACCTCTGCACTGATGACTGTCTATCCTACGCTTACTTTACTTATACATAACAATCATGACTTGTTCTTCCCATATTCGTATATATTTTGTGGGATATCTGTTCTGTTCTGTGTAGAACTGTGGGCTCCATGTCCAAGACTGCGGCGTAGAAAACAAGATTGGTTGCATAGATTCATACATTTTGATTGTTACATAGTGTTGCGCAATCTATTATTCTTCTACTGATTCTTGCTTCTCCCTTGCTTGGTCAGCTCTGTTGTCGTTGTGTTGCCCTTCTTTACTTACTTACTATTACTTTGAAGTTAGGGCAACAGAACGGCTTACTGATATTATTCGCATTAACTAATGGTTTACACTGTGTGTGTGTGCAGAATAGAATGGCACAGAATTCGTCTTTCGACTCGATTTCTCCTTGCACGAATTAGACAGATAAAGCTTTCTGGCTTGACCCTTTCAGTAATTCTCTGTCTTTATTGAGTAATGTATTTGCATGATTTCCGGTGTGTAGACTCGTCGTCATAACTTTGTCTCACCCAGCAGTCTCGCTTCCTACCTTTAGACCATCTTTGTGAGGACTGAGACAGTGAGTGCTTGCCACACAAATATATATAGTCTTTGCCTGTAGAAGTGACAGGATGTACTCGCCCATCCCGTCATGTAGATTTTCGTCCTTTTCATTTCATATAATATGCACATCTGTACTAAAAATAACCGGTTTCCGTCCTATCAAATTTTCTGATTTGATTTTTTAAACTGTAATTGCATAACTAATTGTGTATTATATTTCAATTTTTCAATTAAGTACATGTCCCCGCCAATGTGAATCACACCACAAGCACAAGGCTGGGTAAATGTACTTGCTATGAAGCTCCGTAGCAAAAATTCCCTTTTTTTTCGAGCATTTATGAATTCTTGCTTTTATTTTCCCAGCCTCATTTTCCACAATTCACCTGAACAGCGTGCATTTCATTTTATTTAAGTAATCAGCTTGTGGCTTGTAGTAAGTTAATCTAACTACGTTAAAACATGAGTGAATTTGAATTCATCCTGATCATGATATACACTATACATGATTATCCAGACCATGGGCATAAATGTGTGTCAGCAAGTAAGTACAAGTGCTAGAGCATCGCTAGCTCACCCCCGTGTAAGATTTAATCTGCGAGTAAATCCACTTGGGGCACTCTAACAAAACGTCAGAATTAATCGTCTTATGTTAAGTGCTCAAGACAAGAGATACATAACATTCTTATGTTACGTTAACAACACACACAGGGATGATATTCTTGAAATTTCCCAGCCTGGGAAATCATCTAATGGTCATCATTATTGACAATTTGAATTACTTATGTAAAAATGTGTTAGACTTGCATTTTATTCATCAATTTATTCTGTAGGTAGGTGCTTTGACTTTGCGTGGAAGACGCCCTTCAAACATTTTTTCATACTACCAAAGTGAACGTCAAAATCTCTGCTAATACACATGACTTTATCTCCAAATTTATTACTGTCATTCGGTATTAGTGTCAGTCATAAATGGATGGAGTTTTTAATTTCATGTACACAGCAGAATGTTTAATTTTTTGGGTATGACCGCAAAGCTTTAAGGGAATATTTCTGTCGTACAAAATACATATACATAGGTAATGTATCGAAGAGTATAATCGGTTATACAAAAAACGCTTCGTTATTAGCTTTGAAAACGCTCATTTTCAAATCTGTGTTAGTATACAGTTTTATTTTCATTTGTTATACATAAGTATACGTTCTAATGGTTACTTCATAGAAGAGATTAAGTTATTAATTTGGGTAAAAACTACCAACTTATTAAAAGCCTAGCCTTTTTACTTAGTACACAGCTGCTACTCAAAAGGACAATTGAGTAGAGTTTTTGTTTTTCATGTTTCTTCCAGTGTCCCAGTTGCATTAAGTTGCATCATACTGAACCTTAAGCTTGGACGGTGTTTTGTGAGTGTAGGATTAGGAACGCTTCGCTGAGGGGTGGTGGTTGAATTGCACAATTTCAAGGATAAGTTAAATGAAACATTGAACTGACGAAGAGCACCTGTTGCTGTATGACCGGCGTTGCATGTTGCATTACAATTTGCAATGCTGTACTCTCGATTTCATCTTAATCGCCGGTTCTCCCTTGCTCCGTTTATCATTCACTTTTTCCTCAAGAATGCATGGTCTTAAACGACACATAAGACGCATTTTGAAAATACGTAGGTTCATATACGCAGGATTGTTACATATAATATATTCAAAAACTAAGTCGCGTACGTCAAGTCACGTTTTATTGACTTTTTTAATTCTGAACTTAAATGGACACGTAAATAATGAAGAATTAACTCAAAACTTCTTTTATCTGCACACACGCCAATGCAATTTCACTAGGATACAGAAACAAATCTATAATCCGTTCGTGAATTTATTTTGAGAGGTTCTCGCTCACGTAATGTAGGTAAGTTTAATTTAAAGAAAGTCATGGTTTTGTTATTAATGTGAGTTTGAAAAATTGGTAATTAAATCTTGATGGGTCTGTAGCAAGTAATGCTTAAAAAGCCTTCCCAAATTATCCCTAATTATCTCTAACCTACAAAAAGTAATAACTCTAGGGTCGTCCCACAGCTCAAAAGGTCACAACCAGGTCTAAGTTCCCTTCCTGTAAACATAATTGAAAGGAACTTTGCTGGACCTTCGGTGGACTGTATCTATTTACGCAGCACACGTTCAAAAGAGGAATAATAAAAGTTTTAAAAATAAATCACTGATAATGATGTCGAAATCCTTAGATAGACTAATAATAGCTCGCGTCTGAATTCAAGGTAGCTAGAATGCATTCGCCATTGATAAGAACACATATGAGTATGAGCCTACGATATCTCGGGGGGATATCGGTGTGTGAGTCGTTGGAGTTGGGCTGAATATATTTTAATGATTTTGTTTACAAATAAATGGTGTGACTGATGTACTTTTGATGTTCCTTCCAGGTCTTTGTTTACGATCAACAAGGTTATGATGCAGTGAAGCGTCGCTTAAGTGAAACGGGATGGGTCCGTTCGTCTTACATGGCACAACTTCCGTATCTTCTTCCCCTATGGGTCAAGCACATGGGGAAAGTCATGCTACTTAATGCAAATCCTCAAACAACACATAATGTTCGCGAAGCCTTAACTATTAGATTCCTATTTTCTGTCTACCCAAATATTTTTAAGATGCATGACAATGCGGACCTAGTCCGTCTTGTCGAGAAGTATCTCAAGTCTGAGCCTGATGGCCTCCTTGGACTGGAACTCAAGACTTTAGACGTTGTTTTCCGTGAGCCCGCCAAGAGGAAATGGTTCATTGAGTCCCTTCAGCAAACCATGCACCTTTGGGAAGTAAATCTACGATAACGTCTCTTAGACCCACAGGAAAATAAATTGGTATTTTATTCTAAGTTATCCTTAAGTATATTATTCCTGACTTTGCTCGCTAATCATCCACATTGAGAAATACGATTGAGTACTTCCTTCAGAGATAAACCGGTGTGGAAGCACTGTATTTGTGAGAATATTGGTTCAATTAAAAAATACTGATTGAACACGGAATAATCGCAAACACATGGGATACACGATCCTGTAATTCACTCAGTTGAATTCCGTCTTATTTCCAGTCACAAAATGTGTACTTAAGTGTGAGCGCAAAAAAATAAATTAAAATTAAATCTATTATGAAATCTTCTGGAATTCAGCTCAGTTTACTAGGACACTGTGCTGTGCTTGATGGTAGTTTTTCCAATTGGCAAATTCGCTTACAATTAGATCATAGTCAATGAAGAATGTTAGTAATAAGTAGTTAGACCACAAAAGCCTATTCTACGTGAGCCAAATCCAATCGCAGTAGATGCGGCAATTTACTTCCTTCAATTATTCTGCATTCCATCTTGGAATTGGAAGTAATAATTATTTATGTAGGCATAGTTACATTTCGAAACAACAAAAAGCCAAAATCAAGAAAAAGACGGCCAGCTGTAACTGTTAGGATCGTGTATTGTGCTACTGATTCAGCAGTCGTTGTCAACAAATACTTCCTAAAAGTACATAAATACAAAAATAGTTGTTATTTTGAGCTCGTTCAAAAGACGTTCATGTATTTTACCTTATACCTAGTTAGTTTTATATCTCTTGTCGTTGGGAATTACCGAGCAAACGTCTTTTAACTTCTTCAATATTTTAAGATGATCTTCTCCAGCCATAGAATGTTTCCATGCATGCTTCCTAAGATGATTTTAAAATATAATTACATCTCTAACGAATTCTTCCTGACTCCAGTTACCCAAGTATAGTTAATTATATAATCTTTTTACATTGCTGTAAAAATATATAGAATGGGTTTTATCATTGTTCAAGAGGATGTTTTCCCCTTTCCGCAGATGATAGCCTGAAAAGTAGTTTAAAAAAAATTGTGTATATGTTTGATGGGTAGGTAATTCGCGAGGAGAGAGACCCCGGTGAGTTCCAGAAGAACTTTTACAAGCTTGGGAAAAGTTTTTTTTGCAACAGTTTGCGAAGAGTACAAAAAAAAGTAAGAGGAAAGCACGTGGAAGTTAAATTCCGTCTGTGTGCTGACTCATCTTGTCCCCGTTTTTTAATTGTATTTCTGAGCTAAATAGGCTTACCAACTATACTTTCTTTGATAATGATTAATTACTAATTAGTTTCACAACAGCATACTAAATAATACTACAACATTTTACTTTATGGTTACCACAGTCTTTTAAAACAATTGTTATTAAAGGAGAGAATGAGCTGGAAGGTGTCATGGGTGTGGACGGTACAATACACGCACATTTATGATCAAATGAATGATTAGGGATGATCATATACAATAATACAATATATATATATAAGGTACCTACATATAATAATTAAGATTACTTTTTAGTTCTGCCATATTATTGGCTCTAAGCGTTTTTAAATGATTTTCTTCAAAGTATCAACAATAGTTTTTTGAATCCGTTCGGGGATACTAAAACTTGAGCAATATTTCTCATTTAAATATTATTTATAGTTTAATGCCAAATTAGGGCAGTCTGACACTTAGTACGGTCAGCTGCAATTTTTGCCTGTGATATGAAAATTTTGCATCCTTCTCATGGATTCAGTTTTTTGTCTTCCTTTCTTACATACATTTGTACGACCAGGCAAGGAGATCGAGTTATTGTGTTTTTTTGTTTGTTTTAAACCATGAATTTATGAACTTGTTAACCTCTACATACATATAATTGTACAATATTAAATACCTAAAACGTTTGGTGATACAAATTCTTGGAAATAGCTCGTCTACACACTTTTGTATTTTTAATACGCAAACATACATATGTACTTACTTACTACAAATTCTTCTCACATTGCTGTGCCTGTACAATTTGTGAGGAGAGCTAGACTGCTTCCTATATAATTATTAGAATATTTAATGCTACAAATTACAAATTACGTCGGCCATTACTTTTGAAATTGATTAGCTATTTAGGATCTAAAGTTGTTATACATTTTACATTTGAATTTTTAGCTCCAGTGAAAGAAATTTGTAGAGACACTAAAAACTACTTCCTCACAATCACTATAAAACATATGAGGGCTAAAATACATAGTGAGTTTCATTTTTTAGCAGTTTTCCTCAAAATTTTCAAAATTTGTTTTATTACAAGGACAAAGAATAGAGTAGCAAGTACAGATTGATTAATACATAATATACTACACGAGTTAAACTGCCTTTTCTTTTCTGTCTCATATTTCTTTAATAGTATTTTGAATGTCCTTGTCATTTCCTTTAATTTTATGTGTGAGTTCCATGTTATTGTTGCTGCTGCTGCTGTTGTGGTTGCATAACGAAGTATCAATTGTTCCCAACAGCACAAAGCATACTTTGTCGAATCGGAGAAATCTTATTTTGTACTCGGTTTTACATAATTACTGGAGAGTCATAAAATTCCTGTTGTCCTTAACGGTTGTAATATACTATTTAATTTTAAAAGTGTGCGTTTATTATATCAGTAGTGTTACTTACGAGTGTTTGAAAGTATTCTATTGTATTTTTTTTTTAGGTTAGGCACGAATTCATTTAAATTGTTATAAATATTGTAAATAAATTTTGTCTACTCGCAATAAGTGATTACATTCGTTACGTAATCACGCTACTACTACTACTATGCCTGTATATATATATATATAAAATGCTAATATGCATGCATACATATTTCAACGAATCTTACTACCAATTGAAATAAAAACATCGAGTGAAAATTAATCATCAGCTCTTGGATACTTTTTTCTGTCTTTCTCCTCAATTAAAGTTTCTAAAAAACATTTCAAAAGTCTTCAAGAAAATGGGATGCGCTGCTAAAGTTGGCGGCGAAATCTTTGTTCATCGGTTTGGATAAATTGTTGCAGCATATTTAACTATTCTGTCATTAATTAAACATATGTATGTGCCCGTTACTCACAGAGTCATGAGGCTATGAAACTTTACCTTGAACCTGGATCTTTTACTGCAACTGAGGTCTTTTTAATTATTAGAATGTTAGTAATCGTGGCATGCCAATCCTAGAGTAATAATATAAAGAAGGGTGATTGTGTTTTTGCCATAGCCAACACACTTTTGGAAAGCAGCAGATTTTTGTTGCTCTCTTTTAGGGACAAGATTTCCAAAAGTTGACACGATCGACTATTGTTGCTACTTGCTTCCGTTCAGTACATATATATATATTAGGTTGGGTCAGGTTGCTGTGTTTGGGAGTGTGAGAAGGAAATTAAGGAAAAGAACGGAACAATTAACATGTTGTTGTTGTTGTTGTTTCATGGAATATGTACAACACAAACGAGAAGTAAATGTTTATTTTTAGTCATTGTTACCATACTTGGTATCTATTTGCATGTCTGCTTTGTGTTGCTGTTACGTCATGTGACGTCGCCCATACATTCTGAAAGGGGTTAAGCTAATCCAAGACAATAGGACATGTGTTCTGGCAAAATTCGTAAGGGCAGGTGTACAGGTGTAGTTTACACAAGATGCAATATCTGAGATTCGTGGATGGAAGACTTGAGAAGGATGGACAAGAAAGGGAAGTCAATGAGGAAGGTTGTGTAATCGAAACAATTATAAGAGAACTTGCTTATAGCTCGTGCCAGACCGCATTCAGTCATTTTATTAGTCAATAATATTGGATCTTACTTTTCTGCATGATGAATCCGTCTGAGCAGACTGAGGTGAGTAGAACAAATTACTTCCTCTGATGGAGTCATATAGTCTCTAGTTCCTATACAACTTTTCGAATCAAATTCCGCACAACGATAATTTTATTTACATATATTTGCGCAGAGAGAGACAGACATAGTTGTCAGTTGTGTATCTACAGCTCTACTCTACTGGGAACAAGAGAAAGTTTCTATTTGTTTATGTTTTTTTTTGTTTCAATGTGCTTCATATGCATTCACAGCACACGTCGATTACACAGTAAGGCCTAACCAAGATGCAAGTTTGTGGTTTTTTCATCACGCACTGTAGAACGTGCGCATACATATACAGATGGCCTCTTACCTCGCTTTATTTTGTCGCGAGAGTGCCGGTTATGTACATAGGTGTATACACCCATATCACTCACTTTACTTTGTAGAATCAGAATCTGTTAATCTGTAAGCATATTACTCGTTATCATAAGTGCCTACCTAATATTGTTATTACTGTCACTATAGCTATTACAGTTACTGTTCCTGTGCCAGGGGATAGCATAGCTATTAAACCATAAGAGGGTTAATGGGCCTCACACAGAATTAGGAAGACATATTGACAGATAACTATCGTAAGTGATTACACATTCTCGATGTCGATGAGGGATGCAGTTAAGTTTTAAAAAAAAATGGCACTAGAGAGTTATTTACATACCTGATGGATCTTGTAGCTCATCTTTTGTCTCCTTTTTAGCTTTTTCTTAAAAATAATTCATAAAACAAATTTGGGAGGTAACGAAGAACGTACATATTTACATAAGTACATGCATAGGTAGGGTCCCACATACCTAGGTACCTTACCTGTCTATGTAATCTTATTTAGATTTAAGAAAATATTCCATGTCATTAATAAGCTATTAATTTTATTCTACTTGAGTGGTAACTCACGACAACTCAGTCTAAACACACATGATGGTATTATACACCCATATTTAATTCTTATTTTATCATAATTGTTCCTATGACTGTAATTATGACAAACTTTACAGTCCAAACACATGCACGTATCTTGGTAAGTATTCGTCGTTCGTTGAGTTGTCGGATTCTGACTCCTAGCAGCCAGTGATGGTAATTCCCTCCTCTTCAGATTTGGCTAATGAATAAACGGTAAGTTTCACAACGGCTGAGGATGTACACACTTGAGACAAAGCTATTAAAGTGATCATAGAATTAGAAAGAAACTTCTTTATGAAAATAACAAGTGTTTTCATTCTAAGCGTGATTATACAATAATGGCCTTTACCATAGTATAGTACATAGATATAAATACCTATTTACTTTCAGATCCAATGGTTAAAAAAAATTAATTAATCGAAATTAATCTGTGTGATCGCTGACATTTTATTAATTTAATGATGACTTACTGATACGTAATTAAAGGGCTTTTATTAGAGATGTAATCTTTTACCAAACCGAGGCACACCACTTCGTACTTCGTGACGCAAAATTCTTACCTTACCAGTCGCTTACACAGGCAACCTTACACAACCTCATTTGTACTCACATCTCACATGTCACAGGTCCGTCAGCTGTTGTCAGTATATGCAGCGATACTAGAACTTGTGACTTGTGCGATATTATTACCCAAGTCCCTAAGTTAAAACATTGAAATTGAAAGGTAAGTAGAGTTAAAAATTTGGAATGGATGGGATTAAAAGTCACAGTAGTGATATAAGGTAGATACATAATTAAAAGATATCGTCAACCTAGAAATTAAGATAAAAACAAGAAATTTCATTTTCGTTGCTTGGAACGAAAGCAGCTCAAGTAAGTCTTATTTCATAATGTAAAACAATGTGTAGCTAAGGGCGTACTTTCTGACTCAATTAAGGTTACGGTAGGACAGTACATACATACCTTCAGAACTGGAAGACATTTTGAATTACATCCTAATTCAATTTGAGGAATTTTATTGTGCAGGAAACACACATCTGTCCTGTAAACTACAGCCTTTTAATGTTCTTTCTTACGTGATGACTGAGCCTAGTTGACGATGGGGCGATGGCGTTGCCAAAGTCTATGCACAAACACGTTCCAATCAAACAAACGTAATAAGGAACATTCCCATTGTTTTGCGATTAACATTTAAACATGCCTTGCAGCAGCCGTTATACTGAAGCCATATGTTTATAAGTTTGTTTGCTTGTTTGTTTGCGTCTGTCGTTCAACGTCGGCATTTTGGCATGTAATCCATGTGCAAGGAAACGATTACAGAGAATCGTTTAGACTTTTATCGTACAGTGTAATAAAAAATCGCACAATTTTTGGCAAGCATGTGAACATGGTAGGTTTTGCTGTGAAACACTGCATCAACACAATCTACAAACTTAGAACACAAATAAGGTTTACATTTTACAACAGCAACAGCATACTTATAATATCGGTGTGCTTACATCTTACATCTTACCGCGCAGTACTGCAGTACAGCACTCAGACAGTCAGAGTAGTTGCATTCAATTCAAAGACAGAATGACAATTTAATAGCTGACATTTTCAAGACGAATCTGAGAGTGATACTGGTAGTGAGTGCTCCTTGCTGTCTTTTTTTTTGTAAGAGAATTTATAATAAAAATAAACATTCTCAAGTAACTGAAATCCCTCAGGTAATTACTTTAAAGTTTGAAGCTATGTAAAAACGTGCTCAATGGTGATTATGCCTTGTAGTGTAACACCTTGAGGTTAACTGAAAGTGTATTTGATTGGAATGGATGAGGCAATAGAAAAACGTTAGTGTCTAAAATTCCTTAGATTCACAAGTTATAAAGCTTGTAAATAAGTCAGAAGAACTCATGCATCAACAACGGGCTTTGAAATAATGCATCATAATTACATCTTGCTGCTACGTTAAGATCACAAAATACGCAGATATTCTGCAATCGCTTAGTTTGATCTCTGTAAGTAAAATAATCATTCTGTCCAGATATGCTAATGAACCTGTTTCGTAATCTCCTCAACTACCATTGCATTGGCTGTACATACATATATATTTCATACTGTACATATACCTGTGCTGCATGCTCCTTTGTCACCTATGGAGCATTTACTTTCACACAATCCCCATCCCTTTAAAATCATCAGCTTAACCAAAGCTAACTAAATTTAGAACGTTTGTCAGTTATCAGGTGAGCTATGCGCAGTGACTTACGGTTAATACTGTAGTCAGAAATTCGTGCAAGGGGATACTTTGCTTTACTGCCTATTTGTTTTAAGTGTGCAAAGAGTCATTTTATTTATTATATTTTGTTATGATGATACAATCGTTGAGTCAAAGTAACTGGGATCGGGTCGCCATAATCATAATCTAATTCATAGAATTATTTATGTAGTCTGGGTCTGGGACTATAACTCTATGTAGCAAAAGCGTGAAGGGGATATTTTGCGCGCGTGACACACCATAACCAAGTGTGCCACTGGGACTGTCATTGCATTGTATTGTGTGCTTATGCTAAAAAAGCAGTTGCAGTATGCAGTTAGGGATTTAATGGCTTCAATAATGCCTTCATTTCACATCTTGCTAGCCAAATTTTGATTTCCCTTAAAAATGAGGTACTCAATGAATCGAGAAAAAAAATTTACGATATTTTTACTGCACAATTTATTAAACCCGTAAAATCAGTGTGTCGTGTAAATAGTAGGTAGATATGCACATGCAGACAGAGAGACAGTGTTATGGCTAGTAATTCTTTTTTTTTCTTGCGGCTTCCACTCCTGTCACTTGCAATTTGAAATTTGAAGGCTAAAGGCAAGCTTGCAGTTTTAACGAACATAATACGTATACATATAGGCACTCGTGTAGTCACAATATATTTACTTTTGTTGATATTGATGCAACTTCTGCCACTTGGAGAGACAGCGGCACTGAATTGTCAGCAGAAAATATTGTGTGCATTTATCAGTCTTGATCACAATCCCAGATTATGTATTGTACGACTGAAACACTGAAACAGTGACCAACTGAAAAGTCTAGATTTGCTAGAGACACGTAGGTACGTCTGAATTTTATACCAATGCAGTACCTACCTAAGTTAGGTGACTTAAATCTTATATTCATGATGAGCATAGCATTGCAATTGCCATGCTTAACTCGGAAAGTCGTACGTCTCATCCCAGAACGAGTGAATTACATGAAATATGAATAATAATGAAAACAATTCATGTGCTGGCTTTAATCTTTCTTGGGACATTAAAGCGTGGAGTAGTTGCACTTTTCTATCTACTGTAATTAGAATACATTTCAAAATTCATATTCATTACCGGTTTACAGCCGACCAGTGCAGAAGTAAATTGAATGGGAATGAAGGAGAGCTTTGGTACTTGTAGGATAGAGCAGTACTTATGTATTGTTATTATGTATTTCTACTGACAGGTGGAAGCTAAAGTAAATAGTTTTGATGAGTAGAAAATTGTTGTTCATTAAGTTTTGTGAGGAAATATTTACGAGCAAAAGTTTCTTCATCTTCGTGAGAATCCGCCGTCGAGCCGATAACTTTGACATTTTAGTATTTTTTTCTAGGTAATACCACATTGAATTCAGCGCTTAGCAAATCAAATCAAAATATGTATGTACTATGTATGTAATTCGATTGTTCACAGGTATAAAGGAAGCCGTAGAGTTATGAACTGAGATACAATAAGCCATTTTAATCAATGAAAGTGATAAGAGTATCTTTAGAATTGTGGTTTTATTGTGAATTAATACCCATCGGTAGAAAACAAACATGCATTACGGATTTGCTATCGGCGTTGGCTAGCACTTAATGAGCTAGCACGGTTTGGCTTTTTCTTTCCTTGGGCTTCACAATTCTCGAGTCAAAAATTTGTGGAAGTTAATATTAAGGATTTTCATTTCATTGGAATTGGAAGCATACCTATGCCTGTCAGATTAGATCTTGAAATTATAGAAATTTTGGGTTATTTTAAACTTTGGCATCTTATTGAGATTACAATATGGGTTAATTTTCTACAAATTGGGAGACAAATGGACCGACTGTTCAGATGGTGCCCGACTCAAGACTACAGTACAGGTAATTAGGTTCCTAATGCAATTTAAATTTCATTTTGTGTTTGTGTGTGCGCTTTTTCTTCTTTCTTTTGCTGTCCATGTCGAAATTTCATTTGACGAACCATTTTCAAAAAATTCTTTATCTTTTGACCCTTAAGATGTTCTCGTGAAAGAAGTGATTGCACCTGTTTGTCTATTACGTGTATCCTGAAAATTTCCCAACAAAAATATGATGAGATGTAAACAGAGCAATATGCTTAGAGAGCCAAGCACCTTATCCACATCTTTAATTTTTCTCGTAGTTGCCGCGTGCAAATATAATCAGCATAAATGAACATAGTCTTAATTTGGGAGAAAAGTTTAAATTGTTCATTTCATAGACGAGTCCAAGTGGCTGCATGGATTCTGCAAGTGTGAACTAGTTGTCAACTCATCGAAGCTCTTCATTTCGCTCATCCTCGTGCTCATCGAGGCATGGCTGAATTTAAGGTGAAAACGACAAGCTTCCAAAACTGAGACGGTAATCATGGACATTCTGCGCATATAATTAATCTGCTGTGTAACCAAAGCGAGTTTTGCTTCACCTTTGTAGGCATGTTAGTCCATTGCTTGGAAACAGAGAGCTGCTATATGAAATAGTTGGAGCGCAAATGTTAGAAACCACAAAGAGTCGTGATTGATGCTGCGGAAAAA
Source organism: Dicyrtoma fusca (assembly GCA_034695205.1). Classification (NCBI taxonomy): domain Eukaryota; kingdom Metazoa; phylum Arthropoda; class Collembola; order Symphypleona; family Dicyrtomidae; genus Dicyrtoma; species Dicyrtoma fusca. Next base: position 9,063 of record JAQFZC010002211.1, on the reverse strand, counting down.
TCTTTTGTTTCATCTTCAGCCATTGCAGTTCATTGTGCCTAAGTCTCTTGTAGTCGTCATTCTTTGTGAGTCAATTTTCCCTCTTTAAATCAATTTTTAAACTCCTTCGAGGAGGATTTTAAAACTAGCCCAAAAATTAAAGTAAACTCACATGCAGTTTGAATAAAGTGGTTTGGTTTTCACTCTTTAACAACCATCTTTTGTTCAAAGTCGCTCGAACCATGTGCCCCCAATTACGGAGGTCACCCGCAGACATACCGTACACGTTAAACCATGCAAACAATATTAAATACCTACCTACATCGATTTGTGGTGACGAAGCTTATCGAGTTGGAAGACGTCTATTGTGTAATACATCTTTTACAAGTGGTTTCTACCCAAAACTTTATTTTGCACGAACGATACACACTGCTTTTTCAGACCTACTTTTACATACCAACCTACCTACATGATTTTCAATGCATGATCTAAGTAGACACTTACCTACGTACATACACGATACTGATTCAAGTGAGTGAGCCCGTCCCACGGATGGGTCTGGTCCAAATTGGGCAGTAAATAATTTCGGTAAATTGCATGCTATTTTTGTGTTTATGAAGTTGAAATCATCTTCAGTGATAATTGGCAATTGGTTAATTTCAGCGTCTCCTGTTTTCATTGAATCCGTATTTGCAAAAAGTCAAACTAACTACTACACAGCACTTTCTCTTTGTTCTGTATTTATTAATTTTTGTTATTTTTGGTAGTATGTAGTATGTATGTGTATGCGTTTAATGGTCAAGGGGAGCTTCATTATACTGTGCACAAGTTTTTATTTACAAGTAAACAATTAATCCAACTACCAGCGTAAAAAAGAGCGCAACAGCCTGGAGCTCCATTTCGACCCGGTAAAAATAATATTGTGACCGAATGATTTAACCATTACAGTTTGTAGATACAGCGATGTAACAAGATTAAAACGCAGCCAATCGTAATGTCAGTACTGACATTTGATCGGACTGGTTAGATGCAGTTCTACTGACCGCACGACCGCACTTGACCACATAGAAGGCAGACCGAGGTTTGTAGTTGCAGAATATTAATGAGTGATGCATACATGTAGTGCTCAACTGTGGTTTGCGTCTGGACTAGAGCACAAAAACCAAAATACTGAGCTTGAAAGAACAGCATTTGAATCAAATGTGTACATACCTACGTGCACTTATGTATCCTTACTGCTATGGGCAGGCGAGGTTTACATTCTATAAAACAACCGCTTTGAAAAAAATTAATTCATATTCCATCCCGATCTGGTATGTTCCAATAATTCAAAATTATGTACACTAAGAAGACACCTAGAAAATATGATTACTTTAATTAAGCTGGAAAAAAATTGAAAGACTGCCCTGTAAGTAATTTATTATATACGCTTATTGTAGAACTCACAACTAAAAGTTAAGCTGCAAAGCATCTTCATAATTTTGTCAAGCACATTCTGCTCGTACATAAAACATAATTACTGCAACCGCAGATATTTCGACTCGACTTCCTAATGTTTTTCAAATAATCAATGATTCTCAATGCAAACTCTTTTGATTCTTCAATTGTTTGCGGAAGGCATGCATAACGTATGTCATTTTGTTCGTAGTCATTGAATGAGTTCAAAGAATAACCACAAGTCTTTATTTCTTTTGTGAATTTAATTCAATAGTTTTAAATAGGTAATTATACTGCATCACTCTGTGCTCTTTGAAGAGACGCTCCATAAGGATGTAATTGCATACCTACTCGACGTGTTTCTTCATCTCATTAGCGTATTGTCATGAGAGGATTTAGATTCTTTACTTTATTTTAAACTACATATTTTACAACTTGGAAATCATGCATAGTAAAACAACAACAACGGTATAGCCAGAGAAACAGCAGTAACAATGTCGGAGTTCAGAAAGCATGAATCATTAAGAAACCCACATACTTGCATAGTAGGCTAATTGAGTTTGAAATTTATTCATAGCTGCATACATTTCTTTTAGCTGGATTTCCTTCCCAATCAAAATTAAATGGGGCACAAACATGTACTATATATATATATACTATAAGAGTAGGCACACTTTGTTTTACAGAAAAATCGCAACAACAATTTCCTTGACGTCATGTACAAGCAGTAGAACGTGGGTTAGGAAAATTGAAACTAATGAATAATTTGGATCGGTCAAGGCAATCACCGATTTCTAGTTCGTAGAATAAAACAATGTTTATTATTAGCTATTACGTTTACAAATTGTGTTTCAATTTGTAAGTAAATCGAAACAACAGCAAAAAACCTTTGAAAACTAAAAGTACACAACTTTTAAGTGTATAGATTGTTATAGTTCTAAAGAATCATCTTTTAACTTGAGCCTAAAAATACTTCTTTGATGTTTGATGTTTAGCTCTATACAGTATAACAGACTATAGCTCTAAAGCAGATGCTTTATATTTCGCAATTTTGAAATTAAATGTGGGGCTATGAGTGCAATCGATTGTAGGAGACAGACGAGATACATTATTGTGAAAATCCTGAAGATGAGACATGCAGACATGGGTTGATAGCGTTCAATCCTTATTCGTCTGGGCTCCATGGCTACCAGTACATATATTAATCATATAGTCTTTGAAAGATAATGATATTTCTATGCATTAAGAAGCCAAGCATGCAAAAATGCTTCTCAGTTCACAGGTCTTACACATGTACAATGACCGTCATTCTTGGGATGCAGGTGACCTGCAAGTAATTGCGTGCAAAATAACTTGCACTGTGCACAGTTTAAAATAGCTCAGTCAGTAATTGTGGAGTCCTTACTTGCGTTTGAACGATAAGCATGAATTTTTACTTTCTGCATCGACTATTAAACAAACCAACTTATTTTCAATTTCAAGGCAAAGCTAAAGTGTCAAAGAGTGTGATAGGCTACAGCTCTTTAGCTTGAGCTCTCGTATCAGAACAGGTAGGTGTAAGTATGTACGTTGAACAAAAAAAAAGTGTCTAGTCAGACGTCATACCCATGGCCATAGAAGTATTCAGAGTATTCATACGGATCCACAAAGCATGCACCCATTCTACACTGTAACAAATTTAAGTAGAATAAAAAAAACAGCTGAACTGCAATCATCTCTCAATCAGACTCTTTCTGTCTTTCGTGTCACGTGTGTTACTTGTTCGTTCCTAATCAGACTTGATGGTTATCAATGACGGATTAATTGGATAACTTAAAGATAATTCACACATGTGCGTCCTAAAGACAGATATCGACAGCTAAATACTTGAACGTTCACTTTTCACTCGTCTATCCTAGTTTTGAGCTTTACCTGGTTAGCTCCTTTATTGAAATCAAAATTGAAAGTTCTTACAGACTTACAGAGCAAAAGGTTCGTCCTGTATTGTGTGTATTATAGTCTGTCTCGGTATGATCAACACTCAACGCAATGAAATTATAACCGGCCGCAGTCCGTACCATATCCATTAACCCATTATTGCCAGCACCCATTATGCTGCTGGTCTCGTCTATTATATAATAATCTACATTTCAGTATTGCTCCTTTATTAATTGCTACAAATAATGTATAATTCCATGCTGCACAATACTTACGAATCTCTTGCACGCAGAGACAGAACAGAAGGTAAAAGGTAAACACTGTCAAATTCATAATTTGTTTTTTGCCTATTGCGTAAAAAATTTAACGAGGTACTTTCATGCTTTTTTAATTACAGAATTCATTTCAAATATTTATTTCATATAGTTCAGCTATTTGGCTATTTAATAAGCAATAAAAGAAAAAAGTAGCTGAATGTTTCTAGTAAAAAGTAAAAGTTGCAAAGATCATACTGCCTTCTGGTCTCTGGTTCTACTCGTAGTTCGTAGTAGTTAGTATTGGCCTTTTACCGCAATCTGAACGCTGTTCACTCGAGTGCGAGCTACCGAGATGCACGGCACAGTAAAGCCATCGAAGATAGGCCACGCAGTGAGAAGATGTCGCTTGCATCATCTCTAGAGCATATGCTGTATTTCACATTAAAATAAAAACTTGATACGTCGCCTCAATAGAGTCGGAACCTCGTCACGGAAAATTAATAATTACAATTAAGTATGTAAAATCTACGAATGAAATCTTAGGCATAAGCAAATAATTATCGATTCACTAAATTATTTTTTTTTAGATATGTTCCAGAATCTCAATTACTTCAATCAGCACAAACCTACTTGCAATTTTGAGTAACAAACTTGCGGCCGTTTAAAAATAGAAAAAGACTTTGGAGATTTGACTTCCAAATGAAGTAGTTATGTAATTATAATAAAAATACCAAAAGCATGATGACTGACGACAGATGAGGAACTCATATGGTATTGGTTGCGTTGGCCTTATCAAGATTTTTTTTTACAAATTAGGATTTGGAGGTTAGCGTTATCATTATTATTTCATGATGAGGGAAAAGATGACGAAAATCTTATCGGGAACTTAAGTAAGTAGGTACACAGATTTTCCTTTTAGGAACATCAAGTCATTAGTATGTACAGAATTGTAAAGACCACTTCGTGCAGCTTCAATTAGTGGTGACAAAATTTTTGCATGGTGCAAAATTAAAATACTTCATAGCTTAATACTGAATACATTTTATCGCAAACCACACCGAAAGAATCGATTTATTTTCAGAAACAAGGCTGTACTATTGTACTTGGAAGTGTCAAACCTACTGTCAACTATCTATAAAAAAAACAAGCAATAAATATCGCATCTATAATCTCAATCCTATCAAGACCAAAATTTGGAGCGATTGACCGAAGTAGTGAAGGCAGTGTAGTACGGGGCAGTCCCTTGTACGAGCTATATGTGAATTACAACTAGATCTCTTTCCAAGGTCATCTGTAACCCATGACGTACATTATCTAATTATCCTTATCAATTGTAATTATTGACATAGTTCTTCTACCAGCTCACTGTGCCAGTTGAAAAATGTTCTTCACTTCTTGGAGTGCGTGGACAAGGATTGGAATTGTAAAGCAGCTGCAGCTACAGACTACATCAAGTTTCCGTGAGTACAGCTCAGTGCAAAATCTTGGACATTCTTTCAAGAGAGGGGGGAAACATAGTCAATCCATTTGCTGGGCAAATACAGTGCACAAAACATTAACTCGCAGGAAAATGGACTATTCAAAATTTGTGAATGATCATGCAGCCAAGAAGCAACCATCGCTAATTCGAGAAATGAGTAAGGATTTTATTTTTGTTTTTTCTTGAACAAAAAAAAGAGAGAAAGAACGAATTTTTATAAGCTCATTTACTTGATTTGTTATGGTCATAGTTTGCTTCCGTCATACGTGTACATATATACAGACTATATAGATGGCAAAGATCGATTGATGTAATTTTTAACGCGTGTGAACGATCTTATCATTGAATTATAAATGCTATTGAAACGGATCGTGACTTTGACTTTATTATCTCGCACACTCAAGCAAAACCTACTGAATCGATCTCAAAATGAACGGCCGCAACTTATAATATCTTTTTTCTCATTTAAAATTCCAAGCTTGGACAAATCGTGAGAAATTATGTATGATGATTGTTCCGAACGACGGGGACATTATGGTTGATTCAAAAATTTTGCTCGGAATGATGCTTTCATAGAATTAAAAAAAAAAGTAATACGCAGACGAAGGACAGAAGGATAGACGACGTAAAAAAAATTCCTTAAGATCGAGACATTACGTTTTCATTGTAGAATGACTGCCATTCTCGGAACGGACACTCTTTTGTGCTTCTAGTTTCCTTTGTAAAGTGACATGGAAGTAATGTCATGATTTGAGGAGGTACCCCACATTTTTCACTTACATAAGGGTGTGTATATACTAAAGTATATACATATATAAAAGTTTCAAGCACCTTCCCCGCATGCAGGTTAATAATAATAATGATAATAATAATATTGGTATAATAGTTTATAGAGTTTAATATGAAATTTAATGGGAAAAAGTCGAGGGAATTTTCGGACCGTCATAATTATACGGGCTTTCTTGATGGGGACTTTGAGGACTGCGGGAATAGCCTCTCGTGACTCAGGCTCGAAAGAATATTGTTCAAGTTGGAATGGGAAAAGTAGTGGGAGTATTAATGTAATGTATAGAGGAGGATGCTATAGGATTTTGATTGATGTTAGCCAAGATGATGGCGACAGCTGAGCCAGGTACCATCTTCATGGCAGGAGGATTTCCCAATCCAGAGATGTTCCCGTTCCAGTCGATTGCTGTTCATGTGGACGGGAGCCCCAGTATCCACGTTGAAGGGGACGAGATTCGTGCAGCTCTCCAGTACCAGCCAACTTTGGGGTAAATCCCGTTTTTCCCTACACACTTTTATGCACATAGTCTGCGTATGCATGCTTACCAGGGCTGGGCTTGACTGGGAAGTAAGTCTTTTCCCCTTTCCCCTCTTTTCCCGGAGACTCCTTTCACCTGCCTCTCCCTTCCAGTGCCGTTCAATTGAGACTACATTAGTGTGGCTCTGACCTCACTGGAGGCTTGAGAGAAGTGAAAGTAATACTCGTCAACCATTTGAGACTCGCTATGCCTGGCTCTCCGCGGGCTGGAGCTGCGGTGGTAAACGGCATGGAGTCGAGACAGATGAAAAGTAGACAGATAGCCAGCGAGAGACCAACAGACCACACATTCGGAGAACAGTTTCACGAGAAGCTTATTGTTGCGTGGGACTTAAAGAAAATACGACGAGAGGGAAATATTTATTATGTACGTGGAGGGAAGGTGCTTACTCTTCTTTCCTTCCTTTCCCTCAGGTATCATGCCATTCCTATTATGTGCAGTCTTCACATGGAACATAACTCTCACGACTTACCATCGCGTCCGTCCTCTGCTCTCGTCTCTAGTTTTCCAAAATGCCAACCAACTCCCTCGTTTTGGAAAGATTTCCCTCCTCGAACGACGTCTACCACCAAATCCTGTGGACGTCTATGCAGTCTCCTCGAAATCCTTTCTTATGTGTTTACATGTACCTAGGTATATTATGATATGAGTAACCTATCCCTTCTTATTGTAATGTTGGGCGCCCACACTGCCCTGCATTTCCCCATCCATGTAGCTGTAGTTCTGTACACATTCCTATAAGTTCCTAGGCAGTACAGGACAGAGAACTATACAACACCGTGCACAGTCAACAAGAGATTTCGTGGAATTTTAACAATTCTCTCAAGTATTCCATTATTTCACCTTTTTGGCTTGCAAACATTCTGTCCGAGAGTACTATGTAGTAAGACGCAAATATTTAAGCCCTTGAAATCCCGTGCTTCAACTTTACCAACCAATTCTTATAATGGGACATTTACTTAAAAAGGGAAAAACAACTTGGGACTTTCCAACGAGAGTAAAGTAAAACTTCCCAGAGCTATCAGCATCTACGAATACCATTGACATACAGTATGCACACTCTTAACATCCCCTCCAGAAATGCATTATTGTTCGTAAAATCGCTCTAAATTCTATCCCCGAAAATTCATTCTTATTCCTGTAAGAAACTAAAACTTTCTATGGAGACTGCGGGCCGGACTAACCCACAAATATTTTATCATTGTCCTGAATAAAATTAAGATAATGATGCCCTTTTGTCTTTCACTGGGCTACTACAGGAGCATAAGATTAGAGTCAAAAATGCTTAAGCTTTTATCTCTAATGTGGAATTTGGAATTAATTCCTTAAAATCTTGAATAGCTTACAAATTACAAGCACTGATTGATAACCTACAACATTTCCGTTTCAAAAGGGAAAGTAGATATTTATATTTTAGTACCAGGCTCTCGTAGTATTAGAAGATTTATTAAGGCATTCTCTGAATTAAGGTAATACCACAAATTTTACCCGGAATCGAAACGGGAGCTCCCAATTATGTACATTTCTCTTGTGGTAGCCGAGTCCATGTTGACGAAAGAAAATAGTTAATTAAGGTATAGTAGTGTGTGTTAGGTAGCACTATAGGGCTTTCGGAACTGTTTCCACTATTATTTTCTAAAATTAATTGCTATAATCTCAGGAATTTCTGGACAAATAAAGTCAAGACTGCAGCCAGATCCCCTTTACAATGCACAACAAGCTTCCCCCTCCCTTCCCTTTAAGCGCACTAGCAATAAGAATGCTTCATTTTATTTTCATTAAAACTTGTAACCTACTTGTTGTATACACGATTTGTCGGTTTCAACCACTTGCTATGAAAAGTCTCAAGGTTTCCATTTCCCAAGTACTTTTCCTCTGTAATATTTGCTCTGCTTTCCCCTTTTACTCTACTGTATGAATGATTAAAGAATGAGAGCGTTGTACTGATACCTTTCAACTTGATCGCATGAAGACCAAACAGCAAGCACATGTATGTATATACCTTTCAAATTTAGTGAGCAAATTAGTTGAACTGAGGTATCCCAGGAGAAGTTTTCCACCTCTTTTCAAGTTTTACTCAAAGCGGATTACATACTTTAATGTGTGGATTTTATAAATTAGGTATCCGCCTCTTGTTGCTGAGTTGAAAAAATTAATTCTTCGTGCTCATAATCCACCGAATTGGGAAGCCAGGGACGGAATTGTCACTGTCGGAAGTCAACACGGTCTGAGTGCTGTTCTTGAGATGATTATGAAGCCGGGAGATCCCATAATAGTTCCTGCTCCTGTGTACAGCAGCTCACTATCGATTGTAAGGAGACCAGATTCCTAGAATACTTTTGCTATTGCTAAATATAATGCTTTTTCATTTTTGATTTACCAACACTACTGCCCTATATGTATACCTCTTCAAAAGCTTCATCAACTTCAATGCTGAAAAACAAACAAATTAGATTTTAATTTTTCCTGCCTCGTATGCATACTGTGATCAATACATGTCAGAAGCTACAGAGTTGATTAAGTGAATTGTAGCTATACACTGTCTGTCTGTACACGGTTAAGCGTTTTACAAACAAATTGAATTGGGTACCTATATGTAGAAAGCAACGACGCCTCCTTTCAGTTTAGAGGAGGGAGAGTCTGTGTGAGTCGAGATTTCTTACCGTTA
>JAQFZC010002210.1:0-24295 GCA_034695205.1 Dicyrtoma fusca | reverse complement strand
GAAAACTATATTGCAATAGAAAAATGTCCTTAGCTACTGACGTACGTACGGGTCACACACACTCACCCACTCGCTCACTCGCCCATCACTCACTTGTGCCGGGTCAAAACTGTACCAGTACCAGAGACGGGTAGAAGGGAGGATGGAGAGAGTAGGTAGTAGTAGGTGTAAAGCAATACTGACATCGACATAATATGTAACATCTACATCCAGATTAAAATGTGTATACCTACCTGTAAGTAAGGGAAAAATTTGAAGCACGCGCTGGTAGACATATAAACATTATACACTACTAGTATGATACGATACATGGTAGGGTTTTAGGGGAAATTAATAATTACTAGGTAGGTAGGTAGCTTAAAGGTAGGTTGTAGTCGTAGTAGGGTATATTTATAGCCTATAAGCTATTGATATTCGATATTCTTGTTATGATTATGGAGATGTTGTACGTAAACCTTAGAATTGGAATGAATCATCATACAATTATTTATATAGTAATGATTTTTGTAGTAGGGTCCAAAGGTGGTGTCGTGTGCAGTGCAAAAAAATTATTATGTCTGTATATTATGCCGTCTCTGGACATATTATTATATAGTATTTTGTACACAGTGTAAAAATTGGATTTCTATATACATAGATATATATATATCTTATATATATAACCGTACATACTTACATAACCGTACATATATACAGATAAATATATATATTTAATGTCTACTACTTTACTACTTATATATATATATATATAACATATAGGAATGATAAAGGATCAAATGATGATCATATTATTATATTTCGCATATAATATAATAACGTCAATTTTTTTGAGATAGTTTGTAGCTACTGGATGTCAACGTTCCATTTGTAAAGATATAGTAGAGTAGTAGGGATATATAGGTATAGCTATACTGTAGGGAAAAGAAACAGAGAAGTGAGAGCACAAGATGCATAAGGAAGTTAAACTATTTAAGGGCAAGAGAGAAACATAGAGTAGTATCAAAAATGTGTACACACAACACAAAATATTATTATATATATATATCTATATACATAAGTAGTAAACTACATTGTACATTATAAGATGTACTACTGTAAAAAAAATCCATGATAAAAATATATCATATAACATCAAAACTGCATAAATCAAGTATGACAAACAAATAAAAATTACCTAAAAAAAACAAAGACATGAATTTCTTACACAAATCACACAAATATAAAACCTTCGCACATAATACAAGATAACAAATTGTGTGTGAATCAATGACAAGTCACCAAATAATGACATTAACTCAAAAAATAAAACAAGACTTGACTGTTCATCAGTTACTTCTATACAACATCAAGTTACAATTACAAGTCTTGAAGTGAAAAATAAAACTAACATTCTTACCAAAGTATAAGTGTATACATACTATTTAAAAAAAAGATACGACTATACTGACATAAGAATATTGCCCAATACCTATTAATCCAAAAAAACCCAAATCCAAATCCAAATCCAAACCCAAATCTATAGACAAAGATGCAAATAAAAAACCCAAAAAATTAAAAACCAATAGAGGCCAGTCAAAAACGTTGTTGGGGGGAAATTTTAAAAAAAAAGGAGGTAGAAGACTTTTTAGGAAGTTCTACAAAACTATTACTACTACTAACTACTACTAGTAAGTCTACTGCAACAATCGAATGGAGCGGAAATATTCGCGTCCGCTCACAATTATATATTATTCTATAATATACATAATAAAAAAAAAATACAAATGAGCCGTATCTCTGCAGCTGGGACAGGGATTAGGCTTCACAATCAGTCAGCATCTGACAAAAACTCTCTTATTCTTTGTAGGAACTCACGGAATCGCAAAAATATCGGAATCATCCTAATAATAATATATATGTAGAAGTCACATCATTCTCTCTGTAGCTTTTTATATAGATAGGCGAAAGAAGAAGGGAAAAAAAATTACAGAAAAAAAACTTGACTGAAAAAAAATAAGGGAAAAATAACAATTCAAACTACTACTACTACTAAAAAAAAAAAAGAAAGAATACTTCGACTACTACTACTACTACATATATACTACTTATACGACGAAATTCTCTTATAAAAAGATGTAAGAAAGATATAGGTAACTGCGAGTGCAGTATAGTTCCTCTATTACGATATAATGCAACTCCCATTGCCAAGAGGCAGACTATGTATATATTTTTATATGTATATGGTTGTAATATGGCAATCTTACTAGTGACAATGATATCTTTGTGAGTGAAACCCGCCCGCCTCTAAACTGTGTGTCTGTCTGTAAAAAAAACCGCAACTTCTCCATTCAATGGGAACAGAACAGAACTAAAAATCAAAATCAAAATCAGAATCAGAAAAATCTGTTTAAATCCAAGGGTACATGTCCCACACACTAATAAGAAGGGAACACAAGAAAATAATGGAGTACTCAATCCGTGGAAATCAAGCTTGGAACACGGGGTGTGAAAAAAATAAAAAGTAAAAAGAGACTATACAGCACACACAGTAAGAATTATTTCGGGCTGGTTTCTACCACACATTTGTATCGTATGTACCTACAATGCTTTTGTCAATTCCAGGAGTTCCTACGGGATTAAAAACCTCGCAGTTGGATGCTGGCATGTGAATAAAATCAATAAAAATAATAAGATCCGCATAGCCGTTTTTTTCTTCTCCAGAACTAACAGACCCAGACACAGGAGGATATATCTCTCCACAATTTGAGTATGTCCTACTGTCCTGCCGTCATTGTTAGTCTCTTAAGATTTTTGACTCGACGAGTTGTGACTCGTGTGTGTATCCTTACGTGCACACGACGACACTTTCGGGGCAAGGCGAGCTATGCAATGTATGGTATACAGACGCGCAAAAAAACACAGTGAAAAAAAAATAAAATAAAAATAATAAAATAAAATCATAAAAACATCATCATAATATATTTTTTTAGTGCTATATGGAGCAAATGTCCTTCCCAATAGGGCATTTGTTTAAAAAAGGGCGGCGTGCTCAAGGGCTACATCTTCTCACGGTGTCTGCTTGCCTGCGAATCTCAAAGGGAAACTTGACGTGCTTATGCTTATTTCTCAACTGTACCCCAAAATTTATAATATGTATGTAGATAGCTGACAAAACGGTTAGAGCAGCTCCTCAGTTGAAACCTTTACACACACACTTTTCCTGTATGTAAAAGCAAAAACCTTTTAAATTCGTTCCTTCCGTACCAATTAAAAGGGAAAAAACATTATTGAGTTCACCCACCTATGATGCATCTACCTATGCATTAGGCACTGGTAGGGATTATAATTATGGAGGTACTTGTATAGCTAGATTAATTATACAGATAGATGAGGGCACTGAGGCACATACAAGTGAAGGAAAGAAAGATACAGACAGAGACAGAGAGAGAGAGACAGATGGATAGGTACAATTTATTTACTATAAAAAGGCTACGCAACACTCGACCAATGCCGGTACACTTGACTACAATTAAAATCTTTCAAAAGTCCAACCATACTACGTACACTCTACAGCTAATTACTAATTAATAGCTTGAGAGTCGTAATAATAAATTATACTTTATGAATTATGACTCACATTAACATTGATGAGGAAAACAGTAATAATGGTAATAACAATAATTTCTTTTATTCTACGCAGGCATGAATCTAAACTGACATAATGAGTACAAATACTAATTGAAGGAACTAATTGCAACTTGCAAAGGCAGTTTTTCAAGACAAAGACCTTCAACTTGATTGATGAATACATATAACGTTTTTTTCTCTGTATGTCTCACTCACTCACTCTCTATCTTTCCCCTTTCGACTTTCGAGACGCTATCGTAGGTATCCAGCTAGGTGTATAAATATAGCACGCCTCTCTCTGTACTGCTATATAGCCTGTCCTGTCCTGAACAGTACTGTCAAGGGAAATTATGATTACAGCAATAGAAACAACAGAAACAGACGGGCAAATAGTGTGAGACTTGTCTCAGAATCCCAATGACCACCGATCCACAGACAGACGAAGTGAGGCTCTCCAAGTGTGTCTGTATTCGACTTTCGAATCAATCTTTTGTGAAAATGACAAGTTTTTTTTTTAAAAATGAGACTCAAAACTATTCATAATGAACTGAAGTGAGGGATAAAAAGAGTCAATTAAATTGTTTTCTTCAGTAATGAAATAATGAAACAAGGGCCGGCGCTTCCAGGATGACGGCGACGTCGACGTCAACTGGATTCATAGGTACTCAGGTGGTTTTTTTTATATTTTTTTGTTTCCCTATTTTAGTCGGTACGGACACCCACGTCCCCCAATTGTAGAAGAGATTCTCAATATCCATTGCATTGCTGACGAAGTCCCTAATTAATAAACAAAAACAAAGTATTTAAGTTACTAATGAAGGCTCTCTCCTTTTTGATTTGCTGGTACAATGAGAGGCTAAGCACCACAGTCACCCTTTGCAGATTTGCCCAGAAAGCAACTAAAAAAATGATACTAATGATTATGAACTACGTATACATACACTCCCAGATTCAAGGTTCCTATTTCATAACTAACGTAAGGTTCCTGTTTAAAATGCTTTTTTCTATTACATAAAAAATAATGCATACTATATAATGTACGGTTAAATGTGCTGATGATGGTTGTTGATGTACTGTGTATTTGTGCTAGAGAATATTTCCCCCTCCCCCAAACATTACATTCTCGTGTCATTCTTAATTATATATAATTATTATTATTATTATTATTACTACTATTATTATTAGCAACAAGAAAGAAAAATAAAAAACTCTTACAATTAGAGCAAAAGAACAAGTTGAAACAGAAAAAAGTTGAAGGAAGAAAAAAAAATTACAATTTTTTGAGTATTCTGTAGACAAATCCAAAAAAAAAATAAACAAATAATCCAAAATAAAAAGTCGTAGTTACTCTACGTATAACGTAACGTTTATCTCCTGACCATGGATTTAAAGAAGAAGAAGAAAAAAAAAATAAACTAAAAAAAACTACGGACGACTTCCCAAAAAATGTCCCACATACTTACATATATTAATATATATAGACATCCAAATCCAAATCCAAATACCTTCCCCGTTGTTTTCGGTAAACGTCTTTCTGTTACTATTAAATTTGAAAACAATATTTAACAATTTAAAAGACCAACCGTACTATATAATCATAATCATCGTATTTATTTTCAAATTCAAAAATGTCCTTACCATCTCAAAAGATCATAAGATAAAATGGTAGATGTATAAATCAAAGATTAAATGAACCACACACTTACAACCCAAATGACACCCGGCTTCTATGCCAATCTATAAAAGAAAAAGAAAAGCAAAAACACACACTTAAAAGTGGAACAGATAAAATTTACAAAAAATAAAGAATTTAATAATCATTTTAGGTAATTACTTACCGCTGCATGGATGGGCAACTGCACTCACTCACAGACACACACTCACGAGCGCGGGAGAAAACTAAAAAAAAAATTAAAATAAAATTAAAAAAAATACAAGAATCGTAACTGAAGTCTGAAATATATTAAACTTAACTTAAAATGAAAAAAAATGGAGTTGTAAGTACAGTGTGTGTGTGTCTGTGTGTGTGTGTTTGTGGTAATAAGTGTGGGTGTGTGTGTGCATCTACCAAAGGGATATATAAACCAAAAAAAGAAAAAAATCTTATGAATTAAAGTATCTTTTTACCTTACAATTTACTTTTTAAACCTTTTATGATTATGTGCGTAGTTTTTTGGTGGTGTTGTTATTATATTGCTATACAATATTTCACAGTATTTATTCTTAGGGTGAAGGGTTGAAGTTGAGGTGTTGGAGGCTCCCTCGCACTTTATCCCCCACTTACTCAATCGTGACACATGACGTGACAACAAAAAGTTTTGACAGATGGACAAAAAAAAACATTTATTTTACATAAATCTCTCTATCTCTCTCTTAAATTACATAAATTTTAGGGCAAAGTATTTAAAAAGAAACAAAATAGGAAGTGAAGCTACTAATAGAAGAAAAACTAAAATGATTTTGATTAAAATAAAAAAAAAACAATACTGTCAACTGTTCATTAGTTCGTTCATTCATTCAAAGATAACCGGTGACGTGATGATGATGATGAAGAAGATGATGATTTTACTATTACTATTAAATGATTAAATTACATACATACATACTTTTAGAATATAGCTAATTACTCTACGGTCTGTAATTACCTACAACAATAACACAATGAATAGATTATTTTTTTAAACCTACACACAGACACAAACACGACACACACACAGTACGAATACACATAATTACAATTACATACCTTACTACACTTACAATTACAATTACTGATTACAATAATTATTACCTTTGAAGTTGAGTTACTCAATCTACCAACAAACAATGACACAACCCGAGAAAGGAAAGAAATGAAGGAATAGAAAGGACAAATAAAAACACTGTCTTAACTGTCAACTGTCAACTGTATGTATATCAGGTTACAAAAGGGGAAAAAAATAGAAATATACATATAAATCTGTCATCATCTCTACTAAAAAAAATATGCTACTTATAACCTGTAGAGATATAAAGGAAGAAAAATAAAATTAAAAAAATAATAAATACATGAAATTTTACAAAATATACAAAAATATTTACATTTTTCTACAAAAAAAAAGATAATGATGAACGTTGAATGAACAGTGAACAGATCAGGGCGAAAGATGATGAATAATTTACAGTATCAGTTTAATTTAATTACTGGCGAGTATCTGTGAGAGAGTAGATGTAGTTTAGGAGTACTTTGATAGATAATGACGATGACGAACTACCGAACTACCGACCTACATCTTCAGATGGACAAAATACAAAAAAAAATAAAACATTTTTTTAAAAACTATGATTATGACTTGAACTGGACGAAAAAAAAATAATCCTCCCAAGCCTCGTGAGAAAGTTCCTATTTGCAAGCCTGATATTCAGGCCTACAATCGTATACACAAGCATATTTATTGAGGATACATACATATATAATTAATTAAACTAGTAGTTATTGTAATTTTCATAGTCCTGTAATTCGATAGAGGGGTATATAGTTATACTACCGTAATAATAATAGAATATACTATTATTATTATGCCTATATTAAATACATAATAACCAATATGTAAACGTCAAGTGATGTGTCCGACTTTTCATCAATTCCGAAAGAAAGGAATATAAAAATTACTGTCATCAAACAAAACAAAAAAAGCATATATAGATATATATTATATACATTAATATATATCCAAATCCTGTGCAGCATATTTTCCCTCCTCACTTTTTTTTTTCGTGTCCATTTCCAATTAATTATTACTATTTATTATTATTACTAAACTACTACTACTACTATTATTATTGCTACTCATGTATCTACCCGGGCACTATAATTGACTGTGTAACGGAATCGTAAATCAAATTTTTGACACTAGCTTACATTGTATTTTTGAAGATGGTATTATTTACTGGATTAATTATGGCGGTGTATAATTAATAATTAAGTACTTGTACATTCATTATTCATTATTTAACTTAAGTATAATTATTATAATTATGATACAATATATGGGTAATTATTATTATTACTAATTTATTTTACTTTGATTATACTTACTATAGACACTACAAAACTTTATATTATGTTTTTGTATTCAATTCAATGATTACTACTGATACATATTATGACTAGCTTGATTATATGATTTAATAATAGACTATTTATACATGTATGATCAATTATAGTACAAAAAGACTTTTAAATTTGATGAGCGTAGTACATACAGAATGCTACGGCCAAGTGTTTTATGACTTTACAACGTTTAATTGTCATAATTTTAATGATTAGATTAGCTAATGAGGAATTAGCTTTTCTCTTGGATATGTAAAAAAAATCATTATCATTGAAAGTAAGTTAATTTTGATTGCTATTGGAATTATCTACATACACTATAGGTTTGAAAGTTAATTTACTTGATAATTAGTAATCAATTATGATTTATACAACGCGTTTTTGGTTTGATCCGTTGTGCTTCTACGAGGTTCGTTACACCGGCATTACACCATGAATTTGATGATTAAGTATATAATTATATTTACGATTTCATTATGCACATATATATAATTAGTATGAAATAATTGAGAATCACAATCATGATACTACTACTACAACTATTGCTTCAAAGAATGTAAATAATTTGACGCGAATTTTCAATACGTATGCTAATTTCAAGTTTTTATACATCACAAAAGTTGATTACCGATCAACTCAACATTATTGTGTTGTGAGCGCTTCGAGACACACACACCAAAAAAGAAAATGTATGATGTACATAACACTAAGTTACAATACAAAAGAAAAAATAACAAGGGTAATACATTATTAGAAGGGAAAGAAGAAAAAAACATTTTGAAATTTATACATTTTAATTAATCAAAAATTTTTTAAATATATATTTAATTTTAGTTAATTATAATTATAACGTCATTAGTTCATTTTGTTAACGACACTTAAGGAAAATGCTAACTAATTATATAATTATTACAAGAAAAATTACAATACAATTTTCTCATTATATACATATATATATATATAAACATATATACTGAAATTACAGGTTGACAGTGATGTTCAGTTAAGTTTTTAAAAATTGTACTGATTTACTTGTAGTAGTGAGGAGAGTTAAAAACAAAACAAGAAGAAAAAAAAACTACATATGCGATATCAAAAAAAAACATGCTGTACGAGCAAAGTAATAATTATTGATGATAATGATGACGATGGATGAAACCCAATTAAATCCGTTGATTTGTCTTGATGGAAACTGAGGTTGAAAAATCTTCTTTTCTTTCGGTATTTATTCCGCATCTTCATTGGCTGCTCCATCTTTCAAGGCTACCCTTGGCAAAAAAAAGGCACTGCATCAAATAAATTCATACCGCATTTAGCATATTAGTCATAGTTTACATACAATTTAGAATAATTACGTTCATTTCAAGACCAATCTAGTAAAAATACCATTTCATTAGGCTGGCCGGCTGGCTCTCGGTCGACCCGTTCAATGCTTCAGGGAACGGTAACAGGGGCAGGGGTACTCTAAAATATTTGAAATTCAACAGCTGGGCTTGGCTTCTAGTATCTGGAAAAATGACAAAGATTTTCAAGTATTTCAACAAGATTTTACTGCCTGGATTTAGAAGGAAGATGAGACTTAAAAAAAGTTTACGGGACAATGCCTATGCCCTCCTCCAGGTTCATACATTCAACATTGTACATATTGAGACAAGCCACTAAGAATACATAAATAAAAGTGTGCAATATAATTGGAAACAATGCCAAGTAAGGCGAAAACAACGTAGTTTTGAACTGCCTTCTGGTCGATGGTCTTTCAATTGTTGTTAGTTCTGCTTACCTTGATGTACATGTCGCGGGATTGCCGTATCTGATCTGTCTACATGTGTAGCTCTGAGCCCAGAAATTGTTTTAGCCCTCTCCTGTCCCTACACACTCCCCGTAATAGGAGGACCCGGGCGACTATCAATATATAGGAATGTTTTGAGTATATTCATGGACGATATAGAATTGAGACGAGGAGCGATCAAAGGGATAAAATAAGCTGGGAAAAAGTCGGCCGAGAGGAATTTCTGTATTACAACGGTAAGAAATTGCCCCCACGGAATTATTTTGCACACAGTTTCATTTCGTTAGAATCGTATCGGTGTAAAATGGAAATAGTTGATTCGGAAATCTTGAGTGTGTAGATTCGGTGAAGGAAGAGGAAAAGAAGACGAAGAAGAAAAAAAAAACGAAGAGTGTTTTCGGTTCGAGAATGATTTTTCTTGTCCTGCTCGCTGGAAGCACACCTTCGGGAATTGGATCATACGTCCCACCGGAGTCACAACCATACAGCTTGCCTACCTTTCCTTCCACATTACACTTTCATGTTCAGTCTGATTACAGACTGCATCATACCATCTTGTCTAGATCAACGACCAGCTCCAAAGTCCGTCTGATTATGCAGGATTTTTCCCTACCCCACATTACTCTGCATAAAATACTAGGAAATAGGCTTCGTCCAACAAAAAAAAAATTCCCACTTATTCTTCTCGTCATCCCCAAAGGAACATCCGTACATATGGACTAATACCTTATATCAACAGTCACTTCAACCCTTTCCTTTCACACGGACAGACAGACAGACAGACAGACGGACGGACGGACAGACAGACACAACACTTAACTCTCAACTTGAACAATTCGTCAACTTTCATCTATTTAACACAAACGCTCCCTCTCCACGTCCCTCCCTCCTTTACTTTAAACTTTTATTTCCCTGTCTACATTTTTTAACACGCATCCCGATAAATATGACAAAAAGCCGGGAGAAGCGCCCATGAAATATCCATCTCATAGCTCACAAAAAAACAAACGTTCTAAACTCCAAGTCTCCGTCTCCAAAAAGCCTGTCGTCCATGCAGTTTAAATTTTCCCGGCTAACAATCAGCAACTCTATGACTTTTGACCCAAAATCTATGTACATCAATAATAAATTTTGTTGGATTAATAAACAACAACAAAAATAATTAACTATAGGCTAACAACTAGTAAGCATAGCACGAATACACGCAACAGTTTTTCTTCCCAGTTTGTCCACCAAAATATGGGAAATTCCTGAGTCTAATTGAATTACGATCCCCGTCTAATTTACGATGTTGGAGCACTACAACCGTATTGTCGTTATTAATTGTTAGGACGAGTCAAGATGGAGAATTACGGATGGAATAAAGAAACCTGTTCTACAATTATTATAATTATTACAACAAGGAAATCAAATAAAGATTCAATTTGACAATAACTATGTCCATATGTCCACTTTTGTCCCTCTAACTTATTAGTTGGGAAAACGACTTTTGCGTCCGCATTTTGCTCCAATGTACGAGGACTGTGTAATTAAGCACATGAATTCCTTGTACAAGAGAGAGAGACAAGCATTTGAAATAAATTCACAAATATTTTTCAGTTTCAGGATTTCTGTCGGCCCTTATAGACGTACATGCCAGTTGAGGACACCAGATTATGTGACAGGTTGGTTCGACATCACGAGCTGAACAACTTCAAGACAAAATTATGACGCCTATGATTGCAAGGAAATTACTTAAATTTCACTTGAACTCCCCGTGTCATCGTCATCATCATCATCCTAAATGGTTGGTTATGATTATGATGCTTCTCGAAAGCCAAAACGAAAAGGCACTGTGCTACGTCATATGTCATGTCAATGCATGGCTGGTAGGTGTGTGGATGATGGACAGTGCTGTAGTGTGTGCAATGTTGCTCACAAAATACCAATCAAAAGGAAGTGGAGCGCCTGAGCGTAAATGAAAGGAATATTTTTTTTTGTGTGTGTGGTATATATATTCCCTTAATACCGTCTTATTAGTTATTTGAATTTTAAGTATGGGAGAGACACGTGCCTCTGTATATATTTTTGCTCTCATTTTCCCAGCACAAAAGAAGATAGTGGTGGAGGGATGATTGTTCTGGATCTGGAAAGACGTATAGGTAACGTAAGCTGCACTAGTAGTTACCTACCAATATGTGTGTATGGAATATCATTTAATGGGAAAGACAAGTCATATAGGAGGGACGCCTATGCTATTTTCTCTAATACCTCTGAATGTTTATGTTAAATACTAGACGGAGTTATACTTTACCTCTCTCCCTTCCGATGAAATGTGGATAATTAAAGAGGGACCTCCTTTGACATCAATGGAGCAAGGAGAATGAAATTACTCTCTCACCTTCGCTCGATAAACGACGCCAGGAATTTTTTCCATCCTCATTTCATAATAGTTGTGTGATAATAATGTGGAAGGCTCTAAGCAGACACACGGAGCATCCAAGATTCCAAGCCTTCACCACCACCACAGAGCCTATTATAATATTATTATTATTATGATTATTATTATTATTATCAGCCTATCCAGGGCAGTGCTCAGATGTATCGTCATCGTCGAGTCAGCTGTACATATTCATAGATGCTACAGAGAAAGAGGAGTGAGAGTTACTGAAGAAATGGTAGTGGTGGTGGTGGTGCGAGAGTGTAGTTGGAGCCTTTTCTCCCGGTCAAATTAATCATGGATGAATCTCCAGTTATTTCCGTAATGAAAAGAAGCCGACATTAATGAAAAATTTACTCTGCTCACGACATGCTCCGCCAATTAATTTCTCGATGACACATTATTCTTATTCGTTTTTCTTTTCCTCTATCATCAGCTCAATATTACATGGGCCCCGGAGTAATAAGCTCCACATTTCCCTAACCACGCAGGCATAGGCAACTTTCTTCTATACAGCTCAGCGCTACTGTGCTGTGTCTTCTTCGAAGGGATGCCATCCCCGTGTGTGTGTGTGTGATATTACACTATATGACATTAAGAGCAATCAAAACTTTTCAAAGACGTCGCTTCGTATAATTTTATGCACGTTACATCAGCAGTGCAGTGCAGTGTGGAGCCTATCTGCATAGAACAGAGAGACGACACCTCCACAACCAGCCAACTTCGATGCAACCTCTGCTCTGAGGTGAATTTCCTTAAGTAAATAATAGAAAAGTTCACTCGCCATCTCTTTCAGCCAGAACCAGACCAGCAACACACACTCGCATGCATGTACCTACCCCCACAATTTTTTTTTCATTAATTTCCATTATTATCCCGTGAAATGAAAATTCTCTTTTAGTTTCTTAATTCAGAGAAAGAATACAGACATATGTGCATGTAGTAGTGCTAAGTTTTTGGACTGGTTTTTGGGATTCGGAGCTTCAAACGTGCCTACCATCGCATGTGCCTCTATTTTAACGCCATTCATTTGTTCATCGTCATTCATTCATTCATTGAGTTGGTCGTTAATCCATTAATATATTCATAGCTTATTATTTATTCCGTCTATTCTTTAGCCTGGTAGTGGTGCAGTGTCAGCTCCATAGCTACCAGTACTGCAGTACCAATGCCAGTGCCAGTGCCAGTACCAGTGCCAGTGCCAGGGCCTGGATACAGACACGGACGGAGGCAATTTGCTTAACACTCAAAGGCAAAGTAAAGCAAGGAACTTATTTTGTTTTTTCTTCTTCATGTATGAGTTTACTATACTGTAGGTAGGGACAGAGACTCCGGAAAGAAAAAAGTAATTGCTCAAGTAACAGCTAAACGCAAAGGAGGGATGAGTGCCTACACCGTGTTTTAGGTTGGGTTTGGTGAAGAACACCTTGTAGAACAAATGGTGATCCCAAAGGGAAAAAAATAGATAAAAAAAACTGACTAGTGAGGGAGTTAAAGAAGTTACCAGGGTACGAGCAGCCCCTCATAGTACTATACAGACACACGCATAAGGAAATGCTGATCCACATTATTGACGAAATTATGTTTGACGTGGGAAGCGTCAAAGAGGAAGACAACTTTCCGACGTGCCATATGAATTGCCCTCACGCTTAATTTCCCCTTTGATTTCAACCGAGTGTAATTAGTCATGAAAGGACTTTACGCAAATGGAATCACGTTCACCTCCTGATTGACTTACCATCCTTCTATCTCTGTTTTTTTTCTCTCTCTCTTTTACTTCTTCTTCTCCTTCTTCTGCTTTTGACTTTGACTTTTCTTTCATTTGAGAAGCTCCGTCTCACATTCGTTTATGTCTTGAATTCAAAGTTAATCTGTGTTGGTGGATGTGTGTGTGTGTGCTGGGTGCAGATTATTGTGTTGAGGACGGCTCATGGCGGTGAAGCACCTTCCCCAAGCGTCCTTCTGAAACTCATCTTTATAAATCCTCAAAAATTTTCTATCATAATTGCATCATGAGTTTTCTAGATGGCCATGTATTCTCCTTCCTTTCAGTGCCTAACGTGTCCTTTGTTCCCAGGGCTCGGATCTATAACATTGTAGTATATTGCACAGAGACGAAAGTCATAATGGAAATTAGCTGTATTGAAATGTTACTCGCTCGTCTTCACCACCACACACACCAATACCATTACCATTACCAAGGCATTACGGATGAGAGTTCTGACTGTTCTGAGACCGTAATGCCTTTATTAGTATACTCAGACAGTATATATCTATGCTAGGTGCAATATATAGACTACAGTTGGAGATCTGTCGGTGAATGCCATCACGAATCTGGGAAACTTTAAGTTTTTCACGAGGAAAGAGTCTGTCTAATGGAATAGCATGGACTATATGATTTCTCATCTTTTTCATTTGTTAATTTGTTCCTGTCCAATGACTAGAAACAATTAATCATCGTATTACATCTCCTGTATAGTATTCTGTATGATTCAAGTTAATTTCCCTCTCTCTCTCTCTCTTTCTCTCTCTCTCTCTCTCCCTCTGCCCCGTGATTAAGTATGCACTTGAGCAAGTTTGTAAACTTTTTGGTGAGTTATGTCAGTCAGAGTTTATAAATTAATAAAACACGTTTAAAATGCTCAATTATTCTGGTTTTTCCTCCTCATCCTTCAAAACATTTCATGATTGTCGCATTACTTCCATGGGATGGAGCAGCAGCAGCAGCAGCAGCAGGGCAGATATTTTTCTTGAGGGGATCACTAGCGGAATGCAAACAATGTCTGCAGCGTAGATTTCCATCGCATTTAGAATCTTTTCCTTTTTTATTTTTATATCTGCATTTGTGCAGAAACAGAAACAAATTCTTAAAAAGGGAAATAAAGCAACAAAAATATTCCTAGGCAAATACTTTATAAGCGCAACACGCCATTTTAAACCATAAGGTGACCAATTCAATTTACTGATAATGAAAGTAGCAGGAGGGCAAACAGAATCTTTATGTCCACTAAGAAATTAATTCTAATTAAATTTTTAAGTATACAGAGACATCCCATCTAAATTCTACGGAGAGTGTGTCAGCCAGTATAGTGTAGCTAGAAAATTAAATTTTAATGGTTGTATAAATACAGTTTTAATTTGCTAATGCTGCGCTGTACTCCCATTGGGCGCAACAACAAGAATAAAAAAAAGTTAATGAGGAGCCAAGAAAATAAATAAAAAGCAAGTAATGGCCAGCAATAAAAAGATTTGTTGGTAATGTACCGAGCTATAAATACAAACTGCTTCCGGACAGCCAGTTTTGATTTTGTAAAGCGCGGTGTGTGTGTATGTGTGTTCAGTGCAGTATAGTGGCGAGGCTGCTCCCGTGCATCCAGCATCCAGCCTCCCTGTTTGTCTAGCAGTTGAACTAGGAATTCAACTCATGCACCATTCAAGTATTAAATAGTATGGAATATCTATAGGGACGAGAAAGCGATTCAAAAAGATTGTGTTTCTTATTTCTTCACATGTGCATTTCCCTCATCGGGCTCTCTCTCCACTCTCCGTATAGGTAAAGTGAAAAAAAAATCTAAAAAACCTGAGAGAGAAAGAAAGAGAGAGACTCGTTGGTTGGTTACCCGGGACTACGATGACAGAGAGAGAGAGAGAGAGAGAGCTTCGGTGGTGGGTTCTGGGTTTTTCTCCCGTAAACTAGGTATGTACCTACCTACATACATCTTTGAGTATGTATGTTACTCTCGTCTGCTTAGGTCGTCTGTCCAAGCTGGAATTAATTTGATGCTAAGCATGTCCGAGAGAGAAAAAAAATCAATTCGGACCCTTTTTGCAATATCCTTTGCATTTCTCATGTCGTCCCCGTCTCTAACATTTCATCCGACCGTCAAGCTAACAGCCAACCCCTCCATTTTTCAAGAGCCTGGCTTCTCTCTTTTTTTTCTTCCTTCCCTCCTTTCGTCCTCGTCTTCTTCTTCTTCATCCTCCCAATTTCGACAGGACAAGTTTTTTCTATTTTCTATACTCCCTCATCCTCAGGTCCATGTATACATTTATAACATTTATAACTGTGCGGATTTATATTTTTTATGTATATAATATATAATAAGCCAAATCAAAATATCCGTGTGCTGGGCCTGGGCATATCATCTCCCTCAAAAACACGTAGGTAGGCCCCTACCACTACGACTAGGCTCAACAATGTGTGTGTGTTTGCTTCCTCCAGGTTTCTTTTCAACGACAGCCACAATTTTTTTCTCTCTCTGTCGACATGGTTGTCATTCTGCTCTGATTGCAAATGCGAAAATTTTGAAACTGCATAATATAATTTATCCCTTCTGTACGCGACGCCATTGCCCATGCCAGAGAGTCCACCTATTAGCATAATTCACATCTAAATCATTTACAACAATTTTTTATTGTCGACGAAGGGGTCGATTTGACGAGAAAAAACTTCAAATCCCAACAACGCCTTTAATTTTCTTCAAAAATCATTCCAAATTCCAATCATGCATGTGGACTCGGGAAAATGCAGGAATATTTTGAGTAATTTAAAAAGCGCTCTGATTCTAGTGATACAAGAGATGTTTACGATTTACAAAAATTCTCCGAAGCGGGGTATCTTATATACATACTAGGTACCTACCTACCTTTATAAAATTGGAGCCAAGCAATTCCACCGCTGAAATGGCCTTTGCTATGCAGGGTTTATCAATATTTTTTTTTATTGTCGAACATTCGTTCACTTAGCTTTGAGGTCTTAAACAATCATAAATTCCTTCCATGAAATGCTCAATATGGGATACAAATATGAAGCAAATGACATGCTCACGTACACATTCTATACACACCTACACTTTTCGAATAGAAGGTTGAACTGAGACGGAGAGGTCTGTATATGTAGCTAGTAGGAAAAAAAAGTACTTGGAGGACCTCGTGTGTGTGTAGGTATATATATTCCCAGTGAAATTTCCAGGTCACCAGAGCTACCAATGAGGGAATTGTCAAGGAAATTTGTGAATTTCTCTCTCTCTCTCTCTCTCGCTCTGTTACAGGATTTTAAAAAAAGAAACGACTGCTTTTATTACCCAAATCAGAGATAGAATTTGCAAATAGGAAGACGAGAGTGTCTCAGAAGAGAAGACACAGAAAGGAACTTTTTTCCTCTTCTTTCTATGACAGTAAATCCATTGATGTGTATATGGTAAGTAGGAGCTTACACAGCTCATAATATAATATAGTACTCTCGCCTGTATCTTCTAACCCAAGTCAAAGTCAAAGGCAAAGGCGGTCCATACCCATGTATATAGATCCACGTATATATCCTACATTACATACCTACCTTTTCATATACATCGACCCATAGGCATAGTTGCGTATGCCAGTGGGGCTCCATGGTTAGTGTTTATAAAAAATGTATCCTCACATCAAGCATGCATACAAAAGTGTGAATGAGAAGTGACAAAATAGAGAAAAAGAGATTTCGTATTTGATCACGTAACATAAACTTTTGAAGGTGTCGTCCTAGCGACGGCTAGTGGGGCAAGAAGCACATCTTGAACCAGACCGAGATAATATATTGACTCTCCATATAGGCCCAGTCTACTACAGACAGACTCCAAAGACACACCGAATACTTACTCCAGATATGACGGCAGATACAAGTTCACTACTTGTCTTCCTTCATAATCTCACCATACGCTACGCACGTCACTTTGACTCGAACAACATCATACACACTTACACAACGTCACCATTGCTTAAAGACCCATCCGCAATATTACACATACACGTATACATATACCCACCTACCTACCTACTAGTATATGTACCTACCTATATTGAAAGTCTAACGGTACGAAAAAGGCTTGAGCTGGAAACATGTCATCTCTCGAGCCATTGCCATCCCGTGTCTGCCACAGTTCTGACAGTAAGTGTAGGAGGAAGAGACTTGGGGCTGCCCGTCTCCACTCCACACACACACACACACTCACACTCTATAGAAAGGGAAACTAAACACGGTCTTGTTCTTGTAGATACTTGGAGGGACTTCCCTACATTCATAGGCTGGAAGTCTACATATGTTTTTAGGTGTTGTTTGAATACAACCACATGCTGCTGTACGACGAAATTTCGATAGCTCTCTCTCTCTCTCTCTTCATCTCATACAACGCCAAGATCCGCAATCTGTACCGATAGACTCAAGGACCATTACATAAATATGTGTACATCCGAGTTGTTGTAGGCTCCGCGTCGCGCTCTCTCTCTCTCTCTCTCCCGACCAGATATTAGGGAACCATAACTTGTGTGTCACTACACTTATTCCAGCCATAATACAGAGGACCCGCACTACCCCCGCCACCCTCCGCCTCAGCCTGCCTCTACCTTCCTACTACGATACGACATACGTCCACACAGAAGACACACATTCCCCTGCCCATGAATCTCAAGAAAGAGAGAGAGAGAGAGAGTTAGTAGTGAGAATGAATAAAGACGGAGGAAGACGAGAAGGAAGACGAGTGAGAGGAAGTTACTTGGCTCACAGAAGACGAAGAAGAAGAGAGAGAGAGACCCAAGGAAGAAGAAAGACGAACACGACGACCCAAGCAAGCTGGAGAAGAGAAGGAAAAAATAAAGGAGAGTACATAGAGTGTATGTCTAATATTATGGAGTGATGCGCCAGACCATCATGTTTCAAATTTTAACAAGGTTTTTCTTTAGGAAAAAAAAGGCAGAGCAGGAGGGACCAGTTGGCTTCGTTAGAGCTTACTAGTATGCCATCATAAAACTCGTAAAAAACGAGAAATGGCATTTCCAAGAACACTCTCATTCTCAAGTTGGTTTTACCACCTTCATATCAACGCTCCTTCCCAACATCCAAAACCCACCACCGTCCCCAATTTGTCTTCTCTCCGTCAAAATCACACATACACAACACACATATGTATGCACATAGGGCGGTAGGTAGGTAGGTAGGTAGGTAGGTAGGTATAGATAGGGAGGTGGGTTCATCTCAAACTCATAGACTTTCCATTCAGACACTTCTTAAAATCCATGGCATGGCTCTCCGTGGAGTGCAGTGTCTTGGAGAAGATTATGCATTCAACTTCCCATTATACTACTGGAGCTCAGTCAGTCTGGAACGTCTATCTCAAAAAATCAAAAAATTACTAGGAAGTGAATTTCACACGGACAGACAGACACATCTATGGCGGCTACCTCCTCAACACTTTTGTGCATATGTATATATATCTATACATATATATTGTTCATGTAGGTGTGTATACCTACTACGTCTATCCAGTTCCAGTTCCAGCAGCTCCTAGCACCCAAGCACCAGTCATGTCTTGAATCACCAGTGAATGTCTCAGATGTAAATGGAGAACAGGTTTCTAAGTACCTACATAGGTACATATGAGGGATGAGTATCCTATACTATCTACTCTGACTAGTGAGTCTCTGTAAAGGAGCTATATGGGAGTAAATGATAGTTAAGCGCAATGAGGCAGTTAGACTTTTATTCAGGCACCCTTTCGCCTTTCCTACTGTATGTATATGCTGCCCTTCCCTCAAGTACATCTCTTAATCATAGTCTTTCTTTCAATTCATTCCCTTCCCAGTGAGTCGGCTGTAAATATGACTCTTTTTCGAATTTGATTTTTATTTGAGTCAATCAACGATGGACATTAAAGGACATAATTAAAATGGTAATTATTCTAACGGACATACTAAACGATATACCTATTAAATCATCATTGAAATAAATCTATATTTAAATTCCCCTTTCCTTCGTCCTATGTACGGAAAAGGACAGGAATTAAAACTGTGAAGACGTCCCATATTCCTTCCCACTCCCACACGTAAAGAATCCAGCCATCCCTTCCAATTCCAAAGTAATTTCCAAGTTGACCAAATAATGGATGGTGAGGAAGCTATTAAAATGCCAAGAATACTTTTTTTCAATACATTTATGGAGGAAATTGACTTTTTGGTATTGGACTGGAAGGGAGGAGTGCAAGAAATGGCGGCTCATATGGCTCAGAGCTACACTCTCAGATATTTGACTGGAAAATAAAAGTTTAATTTTACACTACTTTGAATTTCAATTCATCTCCTCAGGTTTTGGTTGAGCTGTACGACTTGTCTGCATATACATCTAGGCACTACACATAGTTGGGTGAAATGCGGTACTATGGTGCTGGTATGAGGACATTTTTCCAGTAAAGTTATTAATGTAGGAACGAGGACAATTATTTGGAGGCTGACGACATTGGAATCCCAATGTGATAGTGTATTGATTGAGGTCCGGATATGTGAATGTGGAGCGTCGCTCTCTCTGTGTTTACAAGTGCATGGGACGGGCAGGGTGGCAGGCGGGCGGGCGGGCGGGCAGGCAAGCAAGGCAAGGCAAGGCAACCAGGCAGGCAGGCGATCCTAATTCTAAACAAAAGCACGTATAGAGAATCCTGCAAGATAGATGAGTTAGGAGTATTGGCAAGGGAAATTTCGAGTGAGAACTGATTGGGTATTTCTTAAAACTTGAGCGAGGGCGAAGAAGAGAAGAAATCGGTTTTGCAAATAGATCGTTTGTGTAAATCTTTGTCCGTTCGAAACAAGGAATTCGATGCAAAGCAAAAAGGGAAGGAGACAACGAGAGAGAGAGAGAGAGAGAGCGACAGAAAAAGAGAAGCTCAAGAGCGACTCCTACAAATGCTCCAAGTCTCAACTCACATCACATTCACCAAGAAAAAAAAAGGAAAAAAAACTTTTTCCCATTTCCATCTAAATCTTGTGCCATGGGGCGTTGCCATTAGAGTTATTCGGACACTTTCTCCTCCGTCTCCTCCGTCCTTAAAAAGCCCACCTTCACATCCTTTCCTTTCCTCTCTCTCTCTCTCTTTCTCTGATCTGCATCGCATTCTTTATATTGTACTCCACTATGCATATTATTTTGTCATGTCTACGCATAAGCATAACAACCGGTTTTTTTCCCTACTTTTTTTCCCTTCTCTCTCTCTCTCTCTCTCTCTCTCTCTCTCTCTCTTTCGTCCCTACTTCCGAACCTTCAAAGTACAGCTATCTCCTGGAGTGCATGTATATGAGTAACTTGGACGCGGGTAAACTGTCTATGGACCCACACTATCTGTGACTCCTACAGTACTTACCTACATGAACACACACACACAAATTCCAACAAATACACCCACCTATGTATGACCGTGCCCGAGCTATACCGGGCTATAGGGAGATAGGATATTTAAATGTTGGGCCGAGATATATACACTTGACTGAAAGGAGTATTATTTTGGTTTCTACATATATTGGAGAACTCTCTCTCTCTCTCTCTCCTCGTCTCAACATTCATGTGATCTGCTGGGAAAAATGAGCGTTTGGATAACTTCAAAGCGAGCTGAATCCCTTGCAATAAATTACATTTCCCTATGCATCTCTCTCCCATATATATACACACACACAATTCTATTGATTTTGCTCACAGCAAAATGAAATTATTGCACTATCCTTTCCTTTACGAGGAGGCACTTATATCTATATTTTTGAACCCAGACTACAGGGCTACATCATCCATGCATACTTAAAAGCAATATAAACGCTTTCCCATCAATACTTTTTTTTTCTTTTTCCCTTTTTTCTACCTTTGTACATATAGGGAGTACATGAGGGCTAAATTTACGTAGTTAAACATACCCCTTCTCACTATTACCAATAATGTTCCTCTAACGATACGGATAACATTAAGTTTTTCTCTCTCTCTCTCTCTCTCGACGCTTTTTCCCAATTCTAGTACTCTTGGCTCAATAACCCAAGAAATTCGGAGAATACGCAAATACATTACAGAAATGTACGTACATTAGTTCTTGTCGTTCTCAACCACACTACTTATAATTTCCCTTGTCCATGTTTATCAATCCTTGTTGCGAGAATTTCCTCCGAGTTATTATTATATACAAGTTTCCAAAATAAAATGGCCGGCCAAATTTTATTTCCGAGGCTGAAGAGATCTTCGACTACATACATACATGAAGTGGGGTGAATATTAGTAACGTGCTATAAAATGATCAAACTAAAAATAGGAGGGGCTTCTTTTGAATTTCTATGACAGTTTGCAGACAAGCAAGACAAGCACTGCCCGAGCTGTATGTGTGTGTTGTAGGTCCGTACATGTGCCGGTAGCACTACTGCTACATCGAACACATTCTACAACGAAGAAAGACAGGATCCTCGTAAAGAGACGCAAGACTAGGTTTTTTTTCTTTTTTTTCTTTTTTGAAAATTGGGCTAAAAAATATATGCCCCGACATATATATCACGTGTAGCTACATAAACGTGTAGTGTGTGAAGAGACAAAACCTTTGGAAAGAAAATTAAATACATTTCCCGAGAAAATTGTCACTTTGTTCGTGTTGACATCGCGTAAAATTCCAAGGTAATATTTAGTGACTGCTCGCTTCAGCCTTCTAAAGAGTTCATAGCGGAGGTACTTGGGATAGTGAGAGCGGGATGCGTACATAGATAGACAGATAGATAGCTATATAGACCTACATAGCTATATAGAGGGATGAATTTATATGTAGTAATACCTAGGCCCTTGTTATTCTTGAAAAACATTTTCTTTGCAATACTACTCACTATCCACTATCTTCTGAAATCCTATTTGAAATGCCATTTTCTTTTTTTTTTCTACATTGAATTTTTTTTTTACTTTCCTTACTTGACTAAAACAAGTTGGGCTTTACACTATTGTTCCTAATTTGCA
Source organism: Dicyrtoma fusca (assembly GCA_034695205.1). NCBI lineage: Eukaryota > Metazoa > Arthropoda > Collembola > Symphypleona > Dicyrtomidae > Dicyrtoma > Dicyrtoma fusca. Next base: position 1,617 of record JAQFZC010002210.1, on the reverse strand, counting down.
TTTGTATTTTATTTGAAGGAGAACAGAAGGTTTCTGTCTTCGTCCTCGTCGGGTGGTTCTCTCTCTCGGTGTGTCTGTCCCCATAGAACGTAGTGGATGGCTGTCCTTCAAAGCTTCTCCTGGCTCCATTACGTCTCCCTAAAGTTTATACTCTGGGGTAGGTAGTCAGAATGGAGTCGATTTCCGTCCGTGTATTTTCATAGGTTCACTCTCTCTCTCTTTTACAGTTTCATATTATACAAACGTGAAGACGCTCCGTACACTTCACAACTTCATATTGGATTAGATGTGTGTCATTCGAGCAAATTGGACAGTCTCGCCCCGAGTTATTGAAATTGAGCCGAGTGAAGAAGGAAATTATGTTAAGACGCAGAATAATATTTTTCTAAGAGACAGACTCTTCTCCTCACTTTCTGCTTAACTTTTTCCCCAACAAGGTAAGGAGCCTTCTCTCATATATTAGTTGACATGTTTCCATCTTCCGAGATAGTCTCTCTCTCTCTCTCTCTCTCTCTCTCGTTCTCCCACCCGCTCACTTTTCATCTTCTTTCCTCCACTCGTTTTTTTTTTATATTTTCTAGTCCTCGCCATCCTTGTTTTAGCTTGTCTAAACTTCCGCATGTATCAATTTAATCCACCTTTAGACTACCAACCAGATATGTACCTACTTCATGGAGCGGGCATTCTGCATTGTCTCTAGTTACAGACCTGGACTGCATAAGTAGGGACAGGGAAAAGTAAGTCGTCGATGTTGTGGAGTGTCTCTGTGCATATCGATAAAACACGGTGTTGTATGTATGGCTGTGGTAGGTACATGCCAGGAAGTGATAAGAGCTCATGACCAAGCCACAAAAGCCCTCCCAAGTCATCATACATCTAATCATAGGATCAATAATACTTGATGCCATAATACTCTCAGTCCAGACGTATGTAGTTATGTATGTATGTAATGTGGGCTCTCATGGAGACAGAACCTATTCATCACTCTCACCAAAGTCATCCTAATATTATGCTGAGACGAAATTCTATGTTTGTACACTGCTAAGTGTAAGTGTTTTCTGTCAAAGGAGAGAGTAAGACGGGCACACAAACACCTATGGCTACCATTATCACAGCATACCGTCACCCACTATCTTCAGAGTACGATAAGCGAACGGATTCAAAAGTCTCATTTCTCATTATACCTATAAGTCAAATAGGAATATGTATGTATGTGGTGTGTCGTCGGTGAAGAAGTATTATGGAATTGATAAGAACACTCCCGGCATTTGAAAGGATTGTAAAGTAAGCTTAGCGTTCCCGAAATGCCATTTTGAAGGAAGTCCCGGCGATGCAATGTTTATGGATTTGACTACAAAAATTGGAAATAGCGGTTTTACTACTTTTGAAAACATGTAAATACAATCTTTACTACTTTTGAAAACGTGTAAATACTACCTTTACTACCTTTGAAAACATGTAAATACCACCTTTACTACCTTTGAAAACATGTAAATACCACCTTTACTACCTTTGAAAACATGTAAATGCCATTTTTACTACTTTTTAAAACATGTAAATACCATTTTTACTACTTTTTAAAACATGTAAATACCATTTTTATTGCTTTTGAAAACA
>JAQFZC010002209.1:0-24299 GCA_034695205.1 Dicyrtoma fusca | reverse complement strand
CAAACTTCCGGACCTGTCCAGCAGCCACAAAGAGCTCCAATAAAGGCTTACATGTCCACTCCGGGTGAAGGTACACTGTTGCAATTAATCCATATTATTATTATGAATCTTAAAAGTTTTCTCATTAAGAAACATGACCCAACCAACGGACTCCTAACCTAGCTCCGCCGTTGGATTTTGAAGTAATTTAATGTGAAATAGTAACCATGCCAGCGAGAGTTAATCGCCTGACACCTTGTGTGTGATTTAAGCTTAATACTGTCCACATTTTGTATTCCAGGAGGTTCACTTGGCAGACCTGTCCAGATACCCTGTCACATGGGCTCCGGCGCAGGGCAGATTCCGGCCATTCCAAACATGCCAGCCCTCGGCTACAAGGTGACTGTACCGCAAATTCCGCCTTCCGATCCGATTGACTTTGAAATAAGACAATAAGGTCAAAATTGTACAAACTTTGGCTTGACTTGAGGCGTCGTCATCGTCACGTTTTATCTACACTATCAACCACAAGTGTACGGATTAATAGGCCTGTATATTTTGTATTACATATTTTTCTAAATGCAAAACGAAATAGTATGCATCCGATACAAGAAAATTGTATTATTAAATTCAAACTTTCAAACTGCTCGTATTTAATAAACGACTTTATTCAAATCCGCATCAAATAATTTTATTGTTAGTTTCTTCACCCTATATATTAGTACTTACGTAATATCAATCGTATTGCATGGCATTATGAATCATGCTATACTGTTCTAGCAGATCCAGTGCAACTACAAGTAAAATGGATAAAATACTGTAAAACTTTGCATCACGGCACGGCACAACTTTACGCAACGATAGAGCGTATTAAATATGAATAAATAATATAAAACTGCTGATATTTCCCGACCCGGTCCCATAAAACGCCTGTACCTACTTATTCTTAGATAAAAAATTAGGCAGTTAAAACTCTGCTGTCGTCTCCAAGATAAACTTCCTGTGGTGTAGTGTGTAGTATAATTTTTGGAATAATAATGGACAGAATAACGTAATGGTACACAAGGTAATCAAACCCACTCGGGAAACATTCGGTTTTCTTTTTTTTAAATCATTACATCCGACACTTCAATTGAAAGCTAAACAGATAAAAAGTTGGGAATAATGATATTCGCTGTAAAAGTTATAATAATATTCCTTTTTTTTTATCGATCTTGATCATTTAAATTACTTTGCTAACATTTCTCGGGGATCGTTAAAAATGATTTGCGATATTTTATTTCAGTTTCTTTTTCATTACAACTATCTGTAAAATTGTAAGCCAACAACGTAATGTAATGAGTAATGGGTCACCACAGCACAACACACAGATTATCCTATTGGTATCTCAAAGAACAGTAATTTATAGAAACTCTTAAGTGTAAGGACGGTAAAAGGTGTGTGATCAGTCGTTTGAAGAGGTAATTCTGCTATTTCTAGCAGATAACCACGAGTATACGCAGTCCGCCTACTTCTAAGCAAGCACTAGGAGGTAACATTAATACATGAAAATATAATATTGCGTACCAAAACCTGAGTTCGATTTTCAAACAGTAATTATTTGTAGCTTATTACTATTACTTTTTTGTCATCGCGTAAAAAAATACATTACGAGAAACTTACAATGCATTCAACATTCACGTCTGAACAAGACTTCATTGAACTTATCAAAATGCTAAGTGATATTCTTATATAAATACCTATTCTTATTCTTAGTATAAAGCTTAACTGTTAATAGCTATACCACGCCAACAGATACAATTTGTACAATGATTTCGCTTTACAAAACTAGCGGCATACGTGGAACATAAAAACACTATAAAATACACACGTTTATAAAACATCTTTGATAAATTAATAATACTTGTACAAAAAACTATACTGATTGGTCACATACATATTGTTAACTAGTCCGCCTTTTCTCTAATAATGTAAACATGCACATTTGCATTAAAAAATTCCCTACGCTGAAATTAGTTCGTAAGAATATACTTAACTACATACATACTATTTAATACTAGTAAATTGAATACATTACACGTTACTTTACAAGGCGCAAACTATTTTACAATACTGATGTCTTTAGTTCATATTTGTTTTAGGGTTGAATAAATATTCAGTCATCGCAACCTCTTTCATTACAAGATGATGTAGACGCTGTAGATGATGCAGATGATGATGTAAAGCTACCGGAACTGCTGGTGGATGCTGACGTCCCTGAATTTTCAGTCCTAAAAATACAGTTTTAAAAAGTCGATATAGTTTACACGGTGATACGCAAGCAGACTTACATCAAAATTCAAAATTAATTCCCTAGTATAGAACTTTTTGAATGGCCGAACAAAACTTTATTACATACATTCTTTTCTTTGTTAAAAAAAATGAAGGTTAACTTGACCTGAACTTACATATTCGTGGATGTGTTAACATGATTTGACTGGAACATCCCATTACTATGAGAAGAATGAACCTCCACTTTCAATTTCGCAGAAACTTTTGTTTTTGATGCATTTTCACCATCAAACGTTTCGACGACGACTTGTGGCTGGACAATAATTTCAGCACTTCTGTAATCAAAGAAAATCAAATTATGTCTAAAATAAGTGGTGAAAACAAATATCGCTTGCCTTACAAAAATACGTAATAATGTCAATATGATCTTGTACATGTCCTCATCGACCGCAGTGCAATGCAATGCACAGCAATTGTTCCAAGCAGTTGCAAAAACTACCTTGACAAATGAATGAACAAATGAAAGATCTATTTGCAAGTTCTTAGGGTTTCAGAATTTCTGCTGCTTTCCTTATGTTGCTCCTTACGAAGAAATATATAATCTCGATTTCTCGTATTCTGTGGGGACCAAGAATTTCTGCCCAATTTACGGAAAGTCTGGTACATATATCAGGTTTTTAACTGTACAATGTATATGTTTAGGGGAATTCTAAACCTGCAGGTATTGGGAGACCCGGTATTCCGAAGTTTAACTGCAATTACCTGTACCTTTATAGATTAACGTGCATTCATGCGTTTTAAGTCTACGCATAAAAAATACTTGGCAATCATACGAAAAATTCGTTAAGACCCATTCTTTTGGATAGCCCACACTTCCTACTTATTATTTCTTCAACTTGCATTTCCTGAAGAGTTTAAAAGGGTAGAAAAAGTGTTTGGCAAGTTGCGAAATCATTCGTTTCTGGATGTACTCAGCACTAGTCAACTTTGTCCACAATAAATAAAGAATAAATAAGACTAACCTTCTTGTAGCACTTGAGCTAGGTTCTTCGGTAATTGTAGACAGACTATTTTCACTCGGAGCTCGATTGCCCGATGCACCACGCCCAGAACCACCGTAATAATTACGAGAGTTTGAACTACGCGTTGGATAAGGAGGTTGGTACCCTCTCGACGTTTTGCCACTACCACCATTACGACTGCTGCTTCGCTGAGATTTACTGCTATTATTATGACGCTTTGGAACAGGCGATGGAGTCAAAGGATGTAAAAATCCAGGATCGTCTGCAGAAGTTCCCTGAAGCCAACAAGGTGGCTGGAGCAATGAAAGAAGAACAGGAACGAGGAGGGTAGTATTTAAAAGGGCAATAATAGCTGATATCGACACAAGTAATGTAAAATGTGTAAATATAAAAGTGAAATCAGGAGAGTATAAAATTAAAGCTGACAGTGATATCAAAACTAAGGACTGAACACACGGGGGACCGACAAGACTAAATGCTACGGATCGCCGCAAAGTAGTAGTTCCAGGAATACAGCAAAAAGCCTACAAAAATTAAATGTAAATTAAAGTCGTAAATGTACAATAATAACAACCTGCAGATGCTAGAAAATGTCGTTTACTTAATCGAAATATCTTACTATGTATATTATCTGTTCTAAAACATGATTCTGTACAACTAAACAGATTTAAAAGTTTATCATACCACAACGTGCTGCACAGCTGAGAAAACAGCAAGGCCAACGCCAAGGAGAGAGATTTCTACTGGTAGAGCATTTAATCCTACTTCGAGCCATCCGATTGCTCCAGCTATTTGGGCCATCGTAATAGCAACAACGATAATTACGACACCTAAAGGCCGTATTGATAGGCCCAACGAGCAAAATACAATCACCGCCGTACAACCAACTGCTGCTCCCACCACAAGCCCGGCATTACTTAGCAATTTTAGATATTGCTCGTAAAATCGAAATGGGATTCCCCAAGGAAATACTGGTAATCCCCTGGCTTCAAACGCAGTTGTAATTTTACGCACTTCTTCGACAAACGACAAAATTTGATACTCTGAAAACAAATAAGTGGGGCATAGTATCGAGAGTACCGATATATAAGTATATTATTACTTAATACGTAAAACGTATAATACAATAACAAACACTGAATAGTAGTTACCTTTGTCTTGCTCATCGTTGTCATCTCTAGTTGTCCTTAAAAGATATGAAATTTCGGCATATTTTATTGGGGCAGACTTCGGAATCTTCAGTTCTTTATCTTCCGGACTATGGATCCAATTTCGTGGTTCAGGTTTCAAGTTAGCTGCAGTGGCACCGTAAGCCAACGGATCATTCCACGCCCATGCTGTTAAATACACATAGAAGGCTCGCGGATTGACATTTCCTTCGTTGTCGATTAATCGATTCCCAGGCAACTGTTTTGCAGAAATAAACCAAGCATTTATTATGTTTATCCTCTTCGTACAATGATATGCTATATTATATAGATGAGATGCATTACCTGAGTCATATCTACTGGATGATCAATATGGCCAGTTTGTACAGCCAATTTGAAAGCTAAAATGCCTTCTGCACTGGCTTTATCAGACCAGCCTTCTTTATTCAACAATCCGTTATTCCATTCTTTATCAAACACAGACTGTAATCGTTCCAGCCAGTCCTTAAATACCGAGAGCCACATTAAAGGAACTGCACCGTTGTCATCCCTTATTACCCACGGAAGGCTACTCATGGTTTCATGAAACTTTACAAGTAATCTAGACAAAAATAAAAAAAGTGGTTGGTAATCACATGTGAGCTTTACTATGTGCTTCTACAAAAAACTTATATATCATAATTATTAGCCCTGTGTATGCACAGTGTAGTTAAAGCAGTATACAATTGGCTGAAGCACAAAACAGCAAACCCCAAAATGTCAAAAATTCTATAGAATCAATTTTTTCAACGTTTTTGCACATTTACACGGATATTATTCACAATAATTCTTCATTTAGACATTATTAAAAAATCAGGAGAAAAGTTCATCACCAAAAACTCTTATAAATCCTTTTGTACTGTCGAGATAATATTTTCACACCCATATGAACGGAGAGCAACTCTGAAACAATAATGTACTTACTTTTGATTGTTAGGGTAATCAAAATTTGCTTTCGTCACTGCTTTCATATGATACACGGGAAACAGCTTCCCTTGTGCGGTAAGAAATTCCCACTCTGAAGACTGAGAAGGCACTACGTCAGTAATCGGCAATCCAAGCCGTAGTCTTAAAATTCCTAGGACGGATACCGTCATCCAGACAATATACAAAACCACCACGAGTCCCTGCATGAAATTATACAGTTTTTAAATTACTCATCGAGCTGTATTGGGCAGTACGTTGTACAAAACACATAATTAGGAGACGTAATAAGAGAAATATACTTACCGTAAACCATTTCCAATTTAGAAATATGGTGTACACATCCACCCAGCTACAACTTTTTGTGAACTTTATTTCCCCACCTAATTCACCGCCGTCATAATCAAAACTACCCTTCTCTTCATTAAAAATGTCGCTTTTCGTCTTTTGTCGTTTCGAGTCACATTTTGGCAATAAATTAGTCCCACAACTGTTACTGGAATTAATGCTATTATTTAAGGCTACATTATTATTTTTAATTATGGGATACGATCTGTCCAGAAATGGTACAGTTTGTACTTTAGTGTCAGCCTTCGCAGTGCTTTCGCTATTGCTCCCCGAATACTTAATAGCAGTATTTGCACTTCCATTCTTTGATTTACGCCTTTTAAGTACCAGCTGGCAAATAGCTGGAAATATGATAAGCACAGCCAGAGAACTCATGGTCATAAAAATTGCTCCCTGTAAAATGATTTAATCAAATTAGCACAATTTTTAGAATTCTAAGTTCTAATAAATCTGTTCTAAATTTTACCGTGTTATTATTCAAAATCAAAATTAATATGCACCTGTAGTGCCATGGATCGAACGGCAGGAATTGGAAGAAGCGCTCCGGTGCCAATAAATACAACTACAGCAACAACTCCAAGAGTAAGTGAAAATCCATGGCGTTTTAAAGTCGCTTTCGCGTCACAGCCAGATTTCAGCTGAGAATGTAAAATCGTGAAAAAAACTTGGGAGACGAGGGACAGCGTCAAGTACGGCATTACTTGTACTGAAATAATAAATCATAACCTTAAACTCAATATCAAGAGATTTTGTACGTTATGGCTGTACTACTATTAGCATTGTTGTTTAGTTAAAGATTCAGCTTACAGAAGTAATCATTAATAACTTTTTACCTGTTGCAACGTTGAAAGGAATCTGTAAAAATCCAGCGATCCCACAACCAGCTGTAGTCCCTAACAAAGCAATGGAGGAAGCGCCTAATAGAAGCCCAAGAAGTATTTTCCAATCTTTAATATTTCCACTCAGCAATATTCCAACGACTACAGTTGCTCCAACGACTCCTATAGAACAGATCACAATAAAAGTACAAGTGTCACACTCACTAGTGTACCAGGCACCTTAACAGGTATCTGGTTTAAACAAATTTTTCGTATGAAGTAAGTTAACTGCCACAGATCCACCATAGTCATATCTGTATTAGGTAAATGGAACTACTAATTTTATTGCGTTAAACTAACATACCGCACACACGTGCTCCGCCCCAAGTCCATGAAAATTGTGATGCACTCTCAACGACACTATCCAAACCTGCTGCGGTGAATGTATAAAAATTAAATTGTGTATTTCTATCTTCGTCCATCGAAAGATGAGTAACTTCGTTCGCAAACCGTGTCTGCCAAGAAGTAAGGACTTCTTGGGCTTTGGATTCGGACCACTCTACATGCTTAAGGCGCCACGTATCCCGACCGAAGTCATACAACTCAGATGGGGACATTAGCTGAATCGTGGACATTAGACCACCCGCCCTGTAATCAGTAAATAACGCATATTAATACATGAATGTCTGATTGTAGGGGTTCGATTATAGTGATTTCTTTGTGGTAGATTCATGAACAGAAAGTAGTAAATTACTTGATAACATGGCCTGACTTATTGTGAACCGGACCGCCGATAATTAAGTCAGGTGCCCAATGCATGAATCTTGATGCAAATCCGTAGCAACCTCCAGCTAAGATTGAAGCTACGTCAGGTGGAGTGATGCTTCCCTTATTTGGGGCGCTCCCTGGACACTCTGGGTCCAACGGATTCAAGCATGGCTTCTCTTGATACCCACTTCCAATTCCAGCTCTTTTCATAAACCCTTCTAAAATTTCGAAAGGAAAACTTTGCACATTGGCTTCAGGAACGAGCCTCGCACGCCTTAATAGCTCCTGAGGATTTAAATTTGTCCATTTCATTGGACCTGGAAAACCAGGTATAGTCACTGGAAAGGTTGGTCCCAGTAGTCTTGATCCTTCCCAGAAGCAATCTAACGGTGTGATAATGATGCAAGGAAAAATTTTCTCAAATATTTGGTCAATAAACTGCATATCCAGCTGTTGAATGTTAGCTGAGTAGCATATGTCTTTTAAACTCCAGTTCCTGCATAATGAAAACATCATTATTGGTTAATTTGGTTGTTTTATTTTACTCTGATTAGATGTACGAAATACATATAAAAAAGTGTATTAAAACATTTAAACCAAACAATATGCACACGTACGTACAAAACTAAACTAAATACTTGATTTTAAGCTACCATACTTACACGTCAAACATATCCACTGTAACTCCTAAGGCTCGCTGAAGAACATTTAAATGCTCAAGAAGTGCTCTGGAATGAAGCAAAGACTGATGTGAGTCTGCCTTAGGTGTCTGTATCAACATTTCATTTGTATCGGTTGATAAACCAGAGACACGGGAAACGTATGTCAATTCTTGGAGTAGTCTACCAGAATCTAAAGCAAACAAATACAAAACTCAAATTAACAAATTTTCTAGTATGCCAGGGACTGGGAGTGAGTTCTAACACAAAAAGGTACAAGAAACACGGTTTAAGGATTTGCGAATCAACAAATGTAACAGAAAATGTCAACAGCTTATTTATTAGTGTTCGCTGCTTCCTTATGCTTCAGCAATTCTAATGTAGGTATTGAAATTTCAAAATGCATTGCTCATGTCCATATCGCTACAAGCCAAGCCAAAAATACCTATAGCGAAACTTCACTCCTCTTTCAAAAACTCAACAGTGTATCACAACCGAATTAAATATTATAAAAAATAAATTTACAAGCATTGCCATTCATAAAATTTGTAGGTTAAATTACACCAATTAAAACACCTAGGTAGGTTTTAACTGAACAAACAACGATCTTAATAACAGTAATGTACTGTAAGCATTCGTATAATAAACCCCCTGCTCGTTTATTCGACCCCTCCCCACCCTCCGCACTACAAATGCATCGTTGATCTTATAGCCCCTAGTCAATTAATAGCCTCAGGCTCATAGCTGTCTTAATTATTTGTAAGTACCTAACCTGTCCTGTGGACTGAAGATTGAACGAATGTTACGTTAAGCGTTCTGTGACTAACACGAGATAAACGAAATAGCAATATTTAATTCTGAAGACAAGGACAATATGTTATGGAAAACAGTTTAAATGCGTCTCCGTAATTTCAATGCTTTCAATTATATATTTTTTATTTACTGATGTGGGTTCAATTATTTGCCCTTTAAGTAAAACTTTGGGAACTTAAAGACATGTTTTCCCCTTTACTGTAGCTCGACTAGTTGCCCTGCTTAGCCCCCACTTCGTGAGATATTTTTTTGCTCGAATAGCCCTGGGTTTAACATCGGATGTTTACGGTAATATGACAGTTGTGTCTTATTAACACGAGAACCAACTCCTGAGGGTGAGAAAACAAAAATAGGCATTACACGTGACGTTTATGAATTTTACAAAATAATTTTGACATAATGGTAACGCAAAACAGGAACAACTGGAAACAAGTACACCTAGGTATTATATAATAGACACCTAATGTGTAATCTGTAGCGTGTAAAATCAAACCCGAGTATGACTAGGTAAGTTTGTAATCAATTACGAAATTAGGATTGAATTACTTTTACTTAGATATTCATTATTTCTTATGCATGCACATATAGGGCTCATTCATTTAGGTAACAGTATCCCCACATGTACATCTTCTGCAGACGATCTCTAGAGTTAGGTAAGTTCATCAATTTACAAGTTTTACAACTCTCAGATTGCAAGCTAATACAAGACTACCTATATACCTACTATTATACGTAAAGATCTTGAGCTTTCAACTAGGTTTAAGCTCTATTTTAATCGATGACAATACGCTATGTATATTAGTAGTACTACATACTACCGGCTATACCCTGTAATAAAGCACACTGCCGAATGAACGGCTACTATGTGACGTTCACTCTAATCTACTGGCGATTAAATGCTGTAGATCCGATTTACGCCTTTCCTCTTGGTAAATCTAAACGGGTTTCTTGAGCTGAGCTAACTTGGATGTACATAGGTAATAGGTAGCATAATAGGGAATTATAAAGGAGGAAGACGAATCTACTAAAAAAAGTAGTTAGCTAGATACATACATAGGTATCTAGGTAGCTAAACCACCGTAAAAATATTAATTTATAAATCTTACCAGGAGTCCATAGAGAATCAAGTGTGGTGTCCAGTCGCACATTTTGAATTCCAAAACACAAACACAATAGAGAGACGATTCCAACAAAAATAACTAAACCTCCTCTTCTTCCTGCCCATTTTCCGACGTGACCAAGCCGCCTTTGAGACTCACCTCGTACCCATAGGCTTCTGCGACAACCCCGAGCTTTTCCCTGGAATTAAATAATAATTAAAAATAAGGGTTAGATCTCGAACCAACCAAAATTAGCACACAGAAAATCGTTACAAAAATAAGGCTTCGTTTTCGTTATTTGTTTAGAGCTTCTTATGATGTATAATAATGCACACTGTTCTCCTCCTGCGAGGCAGTGCGCGGGTTTCCCACACAAAACCAAGTTAGCGTGCCTAACACTGATCCAGTTGATCTACGTATCCGGTTCAAACTTTAAAGATGACGGTATTTAACTACCTAATTAATACAGGTGAGCTGCACACCGGCTAGGGTATTTAGAGCTGGATACTTGAAGACCTACTAGTAAGAAAATTGTATGCACCTTCCAAGATAAATTATGTTAATGTAAACGATATGCAATATTAAGCCTATTGACCTACAGGTAACCGGTAGCGTGAATGCATATTTAAATTTAAATGCATGCATCATATTTTTTGCAATATTCACGCTTCTGTGAAAATATACATAGTGTACAAAAAACCAATGTGTTTTTTTACCCAATACAATAAAAGTGAGGTTGTCTGCTTACAATCAGCAGATAAAGGTTTACCTACATATTTTGCTCAGGTTCAGGCCCAATAGGATGGAGCAGTGTTTTTCACTACGACACAAATATTAAAAAATTTAGCAAAGCTATAGTTCGGCTCATGTGTTTTAAAGATGCTGGTAGTCACAACTTTCCACACAACTTGTACTTGCATAGCCACAGGTTATATCTCTAGCAGATTATCGATAGCACAGGCAGTTTTTTAAAGTGTCAGATGTCATTGTTCCTTTATATACGAACAATGACATCTGACATGGTCTAATAACTTTTTTTTTTATTTCATAATTGATTTTTATTCCAAAAAAAATGTGACCCATATAGACAAAGCGACTTGTTTCAAAAAACGAATTTAGAAAATCCATCAACTTTTGCCAAAATTAAGTTATCTTCCAAAAACGCTGTTTGTGCTTTGCGCATTGATAAATTGTACAATGTTGATAAGGTGCAAATATCTGGGTGTTAGAACATCACGAAATTCACGTATAAAGTAGACGTAATAGGTGTTGTACCCTACGTGGAGGATTTATTTTCAAAAAACTTCGGGTAAGAATTTAATTCGGGGGGGGGGGGATTCGGTCATACTGTTGCGCCTACGATCATGCAAGGATTTCACTCGCACTTTTTGCATTTGATGCAGAATGCTCATGGCTTAAAATTTGTTTTGGTTTTTCGAAATGCGAAAAACTTTTCAGAATTTTTAATGAACACTAATTTCAACATTTACTTTTTTAAAAGCAAGTTCAAAATTCAAAAATGTCTAGCTATTAGTATTCTGCATCAAACACACAAAATGAGAGTGAAATTCATCCATAATGTATGCACAAAAAAGTTTCAAACATTTTCCTTGCATTTTATAGAAATCGATTGTAAAAAATCGACGAATACGGACTTTGGATTGTAAACGTAGCTGGATAGCGTTACTGTAATTTGAATTGTACTTTATGTACAATTACTCAAACTTAAAATGTAATCCTCACAATTTACAGGCTGCAGGCTCTACATTGAATATATTAAACAGAACTGAGCAATTTCAAGATGTGCCTAAATAAATTCATAACTTTTACCTACCTATGTACCTAGGCAATTTATTATCTTAAAGGTACCAATACCAATTCGAACTTTTATTTTGCACCAACTATTACCATATAGCACTAATACTGCTACAGTGTCATTAAATAAGTGGAAACTGTAATTCAGAGTATTTTGTATTTAATTGGTTGCTTATATCCTACTCCTACATACTTTGTTATTTTTTCAGATCTGTCAATTTCTGTTCTCTGCACCATTTCACATAATTTTTGGGTAAATGCCAAAATCCCATAAAGTATAGCAATCCTATAGCCACATACGCATATATATATGTAAGTTCTTCATTTTTATGTATTTCATTCTAAAGTTTTGGGCGGGACCACCGTGAAGTGAAAGCCGGAACAGAGGATTGAGAGGATCATTTCGACGTGTGCTACGAACGGGTGGGGGAAAACCCAGGTAAGTACATACTTTAGGTATTAGTACCTCAGTACTTCGGTGTGGGTACGGGTTCGCGTTCAATAATTGTTTTCAGCATGGAGCACCTTCACTACTATTTTGTTATTATAAAACAAAACTTGCTTAAAATTGTAACACGGATACCGCAAATGACCGTTTTCTAGCCCCCCCCCCCCTCTTGGAGCTCTACAATTGCATCTTTGCTATACTAGTCCCCTGGGGATACACATTGTGTCTGCAATGCTAGCAAATAAAAGAAACGCAAGTTTTGCTCTTGTCTTGATCGTAAATCCGAGATTCTGAAATTCGCTAAAGAAAAAGTCTACGCCTTGCCACCAAAAAATGCACCAAACAAACAGGAAATCATATAACCTACCTACCTAATTTTTTCCAGTAATTATTTTACTTCTTAATTTCATCAGTAATGCTTAAATTAATGCATTTTAACCTGACAGATTTTTTCCTTTAAGTCTTCAAACATGTTCGATTGTCGATGGGAGCGTGCTCAACATTTATCTTGAGTTTTTTCTGTCATTCTGCATTTGCTCTAATCTAAACCCATGGCTAACGTCGATCAATCTTTCGGTCTTTTACGGTATTACACAATCCAACATCTTGTTACTTAATAATTTGTTAATAAGTTCCCTCCTATTTTATATTTACACATTCAACATTGAACATCGCAACAGCCAACATACAACATAGGATAAGTATGAACGATAGTAAGTAAGGGATGATGACAGATGACAGACTGATAAATGATATACAACATTTGACATCTAAAATCTAAAAATTATAAAAATGAAGGGTCAACATTACAAACAAATACCTTATTGATGTACTTAAGGGCCAAGTGGGCATCAGCCCAAGCTGGGTATGGCTCTGAATTTCGGTGTTTCATGAGGGTTTGAGAACCCTACGCAACTTTTCTCTAGTTCCTCAAAAAGACTGCCCGTTTCAATTCGAAAATCGAAACGAATACCTTCTTCAACAGTTTCAAGTTGATCCGATGCCGATCGCATAAGTAATTTGACAAGTAATTAAGTTCATAATAATAGGGAACTTGGAATTAGCCATCACTCATCACAAAAATTGGATCAAACCAAGTAAAAAACAAAAATTCACACCCTAACACTAATTCAACTCCGATCAAAAACTACATGTTTCAAATAACATGGACGGATGGAGTTTGAAGTTAATGTCAATTGCTCAATTAAACTCTATTATTTTTAATTAACACAAATATTTAAGGCACTTTTCAGATCGTGTAGGTATGTACAACACGCGCAGGGCTGCCATATGGTGAATGCAATAGATAAATCCTTCGAAGTTCCCGGTTACATTCTTAGCTTTCCTTTCGTAAACAAACTTTGGTTTCTAGAAGCTAAGAAGCGTAGCTTAGCAAAAGCAATGCGTGGGTTTACTGGGTTTTTGGCGAAGGGAAGTGCGTGTGCAGTATCCGGTAGATCGATGAGGTTTGCTTGCTTGATGTGATTGTTACAATTAATTATTATTTAGTTTAATTATGTTATGCTGGACGGCTCACTAATTCTTTTAAATCGATTTTGCTTTGCTTGCAGTTGGAGTTGGAAGTTGGCAGTTGCCAGTAATCAGATGCGCAAATCAATTTACAGGGGGGGGGGGGGGGTTGATTCAATCTTGATCGTTGATGGTCTTCTAATGCCCAGGCAATTCACTCTTGTCTCTTGTATACTGAACAGTAAAATAGAATTAAAGTTTTGATGGTATAATGCGTCTTTTTAAGGATACTAAATAAATTCTTAATCTTCTGCAGGGAAGGGAAACGGAGCTGTTTAAAGTTGGGCGATTAGCATAGCCTCTTCTAACCATACTTGTGTTTTTAAAAATGAGTTAGGTATTTGTGTGACATGAAATTGATAACTAAAGGTTTGGACATTGTATTTGGACACTAGTGAGGAATGTCTAGCAATCAACATTCAACATTTTTGTTCAAGTCGAACCGGTAATAAAGTGGTAAGTTGAGATTGGAAATGTGAAAACTGGTCGAAAAACAATTACGCACTTGGGTTGTTGGTTGTTAGTGGTCAAACTTTACTGCTTGTTCTATCGAATTCTTGATTAATTTATTTCAGAATTTCAGGTCGGACACACAATCAATAATGCGTGGGGATTGCGGCAGCTATTTTGACTGTCAACTATTGGAAGGTTGGAAGTGTTTTTGTTTCTAAATATTTTCACTTTAGTCACGGCGACTGACTAAATCACCCTTGGTACTGATTTACTGATATTTTTATTTATGATATTGAAGATTATTGTATCAGTTTCACTTTTATGTCTTTTGCCGTGTGTATTCTGTTCTGTTCCTTCGTTTGAGTGATGCAGGAGCAGTGACGCTGTTTCTCCCCCATGGGTTAAAAATTACTGGTCAGCTTCCATCGAGGGTGTCATATAATATTTGTGTATCTCTAACTGTGAATCCACGACGAGTACTCTCCAGTCAGTCAGAGTCCTTATTGTTGGGATGGAAAGTTAAAGTTTTGGTATTCCTTGAACATTTTATAGCTCTCCAGCTCAACACTTCAACTTTAAACTGAAAAGCTGAGGGCGCCCGTATATACTGACTGTAGAGATGCCTGTATTATTATCGTTTTAGGATTTGGATATTTGGAACGAACTATATTTGTCACCCATGTTGGGGCTACGGATGGACGGACGGACGGTACAGTATATAAGTGATGCCACTTTACGTCTACATTTAATTTCTTTCTTGATTATCCTCGTCTTCTCTCCAGGTATGTATGAATTGAATTGTTTTCTTTGACGTGAAAAGGTTTGCCGACAGCCAGGACCAGGATTCAAAGAAGTGCCATTGGAATTGGAATTGACTTTCGTGTCTCAATAGAGCTTCGTTGCGATTTTACACTGTGGACTGTCTTCGCTGAGGAGCAGATCACTATAGTGCTGTCTTCTTTACATGTCTGAAAGAAATCAATGCCTCTCTCTGTCGCTCGGTGGACATCCGGTGAAGAAGTCACCAAAATTAGTAAACTTTTGAATAGAAGGAACCATGTATATAGGTATGTGCATCTAATAAGGGGGAAGAGTGTAAAGTCAAGCGAAATTGTTGCCGCTTGGCTGAAGGCGTACGTGTATCTAACAGTAGTAGCGATATTGCCGTATATATTATTGAGATGTTAAATGTAGAATGTTGAATGGAATGAAGGAAGGCAAGGCCGGACCATACCGAAGGTAGTTTTTGGTTTTCAAGTTTTTTTTTTCCAGGCTACTCTAGAAGATACAGCTCTATTATGGTTTCGTCTCTCTCAACTAAGCTGACTGAGAAGCAAACTGAGATGTACCATTACCTCAAACCACCCTTGGGATACAAAAGGTCTTTTTTCTACCTCTACCTAACTCAAGCTCAACAACATACCATTAATACTCGGGTGTAGCCTCCATAGATTTGGGATGGTAACTCAACCAAGAGCCAAGATACCGGCGAGAGAGCTGAATGCCAGCATTCATATATTATATGGTGCCTTTTACTCATAGGGATTTTAGGTAGTCTGTCTGATACAAAGTAAATCTAAACCCCATTCTTGATGAAGAAGACTGTAAAGGTAGAGAGAGAGAGAGAGAGAGAGAGACAGAGGAACATCATTTCAACTAACCCATATCTTTCCTTCAAGCTTCAAGCATGGAGTCAGAACAACTCCCAAACTTCATATCCACATATGACCACATGTATGTACGCTTGTACTTGAATGGCAGAGTAATAACAATAACAACACCGGGCAACCCCATCCCATGTATTTCTTGTGACATAATGATACTGGTGATTTAGACTGGTAGTAAATGTACTCTCTCAAGATATTATGTGAGTGTGTGTTGGAGTTGGAGGAGCTGTGGCTGTGGAGCTGGCTAGCTGGCCAGGCCAGTTCATCGCTGCTTTGCTTTTGCTTTTGGCTTTTTTCATTTCGTCTGGCTCTGGGTATACTTTACAAAAGCTCTCTTCCCAATGAACAAGTACCTCAATGTTTGCTACGGACGAGGTCTATTTGAAAGAGATGTCGAGGAAAAAGGGGACTTATTGGCCAGCGGCGGGTTGAGTTTAGGGTGGTATGGATGGAATGAAGATGTTGAGAGAAAGAAGAACGTGGCAGGAGGTCTCTATATTAGACCACCCAAGTCGAAAAGACACAAGATTACTTTTGTTATGTCTTAACTATTTACCAGGCAAGAAAGTCAAGATTTCCAAGGAGACGAAGGAGGAGGGAGTACGACATGAAAACTTTACGGGGAACTCTAAAACTCATATTACCAAACTTATGCCTATTTAACTAAAGAGAATTCGACTACATTTTCATACCCACCGTGGCAGAGCTTTGAGCTTAAACCAGAGACAGCAGACTATAATACAGGCAGAATAACTTAGCTTACGATTTTCGACCATTGTTGTCAGGAATGATAAAGATGAATTAGAAAATAAAAATGTAGGGAACACAAATGTGCCAGTGCCAGTGTCAGTATCAGGCCAGCCGTAGTAGTAAAAAAAAAATAAACTTTTCGACTCCATAAACCTCACCCTCGCTCGGGATGAGCTTATAAAGCTAGTGTGGCCAACTTATCACACCTGGACGACAGTCATTGATGGTTTCATTTGCATAGCAGTTTCATAAGAATGGCTTCATCAAGGCGGGTAGGACTGTAAGGACAGGCTCTGTCCTCCTTCTCGTTACTAGTTTTACAATTCAATCTCAATCTCGACTTTTAACTACGAGAGAAGAACAGACATTGGAACAACATTTCACGCGCATGTAACCTTTCGAGGAACAACAACAGTCAGACATAAAGGCAGGTACATACTTGAGGAATTTTTCACGGCTCCTAATCTAATCGCTTAATGGGCAGTGTCTAATAGATTTAAATCGTTAGATGATAAATGTCGCCTCAGAAATTTAACAGATTAGAACCTATCTGTGCTGTGTGTGTAGTCTAGTGTGAGTGAGTTGGAGTTGGACTGACTAGTCATCTTTGATGTAGCCTGTCCTCTAAAGTGAATCTACCCGAAGACAGCCATAATAAAGCCATTGGAGCCTGCTTCGGCTCGGCTCGTACATTCTTGGGGAGCTCTTATCCATCGACGGAAATGCTGTGAGCGTGTGAGCTGACACGGATGCAAATGCACTTTTATATTTTATGAAACGACTCAGGCTATTTGTTTTATGAATCTTGGTGTGAAAAAATTGTTAACATGTGGTGTTACATTATAATTATATTAATTAACATTTTACATTATAGCTTTTCATGTCTATGTGTTCTTTCTGTAACTATCACGTACATCCATCCACCCATTACAGTATCAGAATGTATCGAATAATTGCAGTCGAATCTTTACGCTCCTATGCGCTTGGTAGATAATCTACGTTCATGTTGGGCTTATAATCGATCTTTTATTTACGAAACTTTAATTTTCCTCCGTATATAGCAGGCTATAACCTTAGGCATCTTGAACCTTAGTGCTTAGATTCTTATTGTATTGTGATACACAATTTTGAAGGTGTTGACGTGACGGTTACGGATATAAAGATTTTACTATCTAGAAGGCAGAAGGAATTTTTAAAAGTTGAAATTATGAAATAGGATTAAAAACATGGAAAGATGTTAACTTTTCATCAAAAATTCGCATACAATTTCACTTTAATGAATAATTCTCTTTCCACATAGTTTGATTGTTTCAACGGAGTAAGCTTAACAGTTTTAAATAAGTCTGCTGCTACCCTTGGATTTTTTAACAGATAGATTTAAAGCGAGCATAAATGTTAACCACGATGGGCGATCGCATTATTCAGTCGCCATAAAAGGATGGGTTCACCACTGGGTGACGATGTCACTTTAGCACTCGACATTTAGAACCCAAAGTCAAAGAAAATCAAAATACACTCAAACTCCAGACAATAATTATTTTCCACCTGTCACCTGTGGAAAAAAAACAAAAATAATGCTTATATTTGTGTGGCGTCTGACTGTTATTGGGGGGTAGGCGAGTGTTGATGAAGCAGAACCAAATTTCGACAGTAAACATTTCAACTAATTAATAAAGGCAACGACTTTGGAGGAATGGGTGGAGGAAAAATAAATATTCCCACAAGTAAAATGTTTCTGAAAAAGACACTTTTCGATGATAAAATGTATCCGGAAAGACATTTTACAATTACATGCAGGGAAAAATGTCAATAATAATCAAAGCCAAGTATATACGGTTGAATTAAATTAAAGCATTAGGATCGAATTCAGTCGAATTGGTAGTGAATTTACTTTTTTCTGTTTTGGAAAATTATGTAGGAAATTGAACCAGATTGCTGATACACAAGGAAGCCGTAATAAAATAAGGGCTATTGTACTAGAGCCAGAGCACAATATATTTGATTAATGCTAAACTAAACAATTATCCTGAGCGAACAGCTTATAGGGTTATTTTCGGCAGTGAAAGAGGTGCTTTTAGAAATAGGAGTGACAGGGTTTATGTATGTGAACTGAAAAATAATCCCCCTAATGACTGTTTTCATGTTTGGGAGTCAAGTGTCCGGCATTTGCTTAATGATATGGAACTGTAGCACATGCACAAGTAATTGCATTGAATCCTCTTGAATTGTTGGGACACTTCAAGTATTTAACCTATTAGGAACTGGGGAACCGTAGAAAGAACGCTTTACAAAAGTGTTTAATTCCAAAAATACTTTTTCAAAACCGCCAAAACTAGCAAATAACACTTTTTCAAAACTGTTCAAACTATTAAATAAAGCCTTTTCAAAATCGTCAAAACTATTAAATAACACTTTTTCAAAAAGGTCAAAACTATTAAATAACACTTTTTCAAAAAGATCGAAACTATTAAATAACACTTTTTCAAAAGCCTCAAAACTAGCAAATAATACTTTTTCAAAATCATAAAAACTGTTAAATAACATCTTTTCAAAATCGTCAAAACTAGCAATTAACACTTTTTTCGAAACGGTTAAAACTAGGAAAATAACACTTTCAAAAGGTCAAAAATCCAGAAATTACCGTTTTCAAAAACATTCAAAACTATGTAAGTATATTAGACAATAAATTGAAAATTTTAACACCAAACTACTCTTGATGATGACGGTTTGCTACGTGGGGCGACTTTTCTAGAATTCCGTTTGCTCTAGGACTTCTTTGCCTCTCCAATAAAATGCTGACTCTTTACCCTATCTCACCGCGACCTTGCATTTTGATTCTGGGTAAGTTTAGGCGACAGAGTTTTACTTGGTCAAGAAGTTCCTTACCGTGTTATACCAGCTATAACACAGAGAGTAAATCCAAAACAGCACAACAAGTATGATTGACTCATTTCTCTGCTGTCAGAAAGGGAGTCGATTTTGTCTGTCCTTAAAATTTGAAATTTACTATCAAGCTCAATGCTGCGTGGATGACACGTTTTAAATTGTAACTTTTTTATTTAAAAAAAAGATATAACCTGAGAAATTGAAATGGTGTAAAGGATAGTTTAAAGAATAAATTTAAGGGATATTATACAATTATTGATTACAAGGCACAGGGGTACATGTAATAAATTGCTTCCATCATTCTAAAATTTGTTAAATAGAGTAATACATATATTTACTTACTACTTTACTTATAATTTTCCGCCCCCGCCCCCATGTCAAAATGAGTTTCTGTCTCTGTTGAAAGTTCCTTAAAAGTTCACAGACTCTATACAGATTATTTGCTTGAACAATTTTGTACGATTTTTGTTTTCTCTATCTCAGCTCGTGTTCGAAGGAAAATTCAAGGCTCGCAAACTCGCAATGCAGCAGTTACCTATGTACATATTAAGTTTGGATAACATTGCGTGCGATTTCTGACAGGCAGATTGAATTCCATTGTTTTCAAAATATGTGGAAATGTTTATTAATTTTAATTTTAAGTGTTTAAGTCATTAAGTCTGATTAAGTGTTATTTACGTATGTCATGATTCATTGTATCTAAAAGTTGTTCTTTGTCAGTTTGTGTCAAAAGTCAAAATGTGCTAAAATTAAAATTAAGAGTTCAATATTTCGGTTTCCCAAAAATGCTTTATAAATACACATACCTACCCAAAAGACAACATTCATTAAAATAAACAAATTCAACAAACTATTGTACTCGTAAAAGGCGTGTCCCCATTATCTGAAGAAAATAATTCCTTCTGCCATTTGGACCACATTGCTCGGGTCGATAATCGTCAATCGTAATGATAGCTGGAAGCACCCTGCCAAGCAGTCATCGGCCACCGGTCCACAGCTCTGAATGCTCTTTTAGGAAACTTAATTTTGGTACTGAACTGAGGTGTGCGTTTCGTAGACTTAAAGTATGTGGAGAGGGCACAGTATAGTAAATAATATAATTGAATACTGAATCCAAAATCTCATCTCAGATTGTACAGACTCCTTTTTCTGTTGAAGAGCACAGTGCATCAGTACCAATCTACCAATAATGCATGTTACAATGTTTAAAAAGTTATTAAAATATTATCGCCTGTCATGCTCCAATGCTCCGCGTCGCCACGTAAAATCGGGGTACCGTGATACATTACAAACACATTATCGATTATCCCACACATTTTCAGATAGGTACTATGTGCGTATCCCATTTGTCAGCTCAGTCGCGACTTGGCTTAAATAAACAACATTAGTTTGTGTCGGTAATTATTGTAATTTCATAAATTACCAAGTCAATTACATTTTCTATAGAAGTACTTAGGTACCTACACGAATCTCTCCTTTGAACGAAATTACAGTTAGCGTCTCCCTATGGAGCGCATACCAACTCTGTAAAGCACAGAATAGCGTCGATTGCCTTTTGCCTTTTGTACCACCAACCACTATAAACTATAAATCCATGGATGGAGAGAATGCCTTGTTAAGCGCAGCAAATCAATGATGAATGAATTATATAGATCACCATCATCTCTGTTCACTAAATTCCTCAACATGAAAAAATTCCGCATCCTTTCATTTCATCTATAACTCAGAGTCACAGATCAGCAAGATCATTCACTGTATAAGTAAGATGAGCCAGTGCAGTGGAGTGCCAGTGGCTTGAAGATTTATAAAGTTGCTTTGCACAGGTGGAGCAATGAAACCTTTTCAGCCATCTGTAGAATTTGCTATGTACTAAATTAAACGAGATTTGGTGAGGACCACCCACGGAGTTGTGATTTTCAGACTAAGGACCACACACGTAGTAATATATGTGTGGTCCTGCAATACTCTTATTAGCATGAAAATGATACTGGCCATATATACCATGAGTGCGGAAAGAAGAATGGGCAATAATAGTGTAGATATTACCTTTAAATAATCACATTACCGGTTTTTTTCTCCCTTCGTCGATGGGCTGAAGACAAAGGACAATACCGTGAAGACGTGAAGAGCTGGGCTACAGATGAAGATGAAATACACAACAGCTTCAACGGCAATCGTTGCATTCGGCATTCGTTCGTAAGTGTAAGGCGAACAAATGAGTACAACATAGTTACACATTTAATCCTTAATTATGGCGCACTACAATCACATTTCCTGTGTAGGATAATTCGTCTTCATGTCACAGCTTAAGAGATACTCCATTTGATTGGGATTACTTTCACAGATAGTACAAAGCAACCAGGTAAAAAATTCTCAGGGACTGACTAGTGAGACTGAATATTTGTATGGTGAACGACCTACGACATTCGGAAAAAGGAATGGAATTAAAAAGGCTTTTTTTGTCTAAATCCTGTGTCCTTTTATAGTACCATAGTTACCATACTAAAAAAGCCTAAAAAGCATTTTGAAAATTTATAAAGCATTACTGAGCAATAAAAGATTTCAAAGAGCATTACTTATTTATTTTATTACCTTTTCAAAACGGTAATAAATCGGACCTTTTTGAAAGAGATAATTTCAAGTTTAGTATGTTATTGTTATTGAATATAATGTTTTCTAGTTTTGACCGTTTCGTAAGCGTCACTTTCTAGTTTTACACCTTTTGAAAATGCTGATTTCTTGTTTTGGCCATTCTGAAAGTGTCAGTTACTAAGCTTTGAATGTTTTTGAACTTGTTGATTTCAAACTTTAACTTTTTAGAAAATGTTGATTTCTAGTTTTGACCGTTTCGTAAGTGTCACTTTCTAGTTTTACACCTTTTGAAAATACTAATTTCTTGTTTTAGCCATTTTGAAAGTGTTAATTACTAAGTTTTGTCTGTTTTTGAAAATGTTGATTGACGTTGCGCTTTGACTTTCTAGAAAATGTGTATTTCTCGTTTTGACCTTTTTGAAACTTCTTTCCACGGTGACTCAGTTCGGAGTAGATTAAAGCCTAGAGGTTTTAAAAGAAGGGGGTGTAAAAAGTGTAATTTGAAAGGCTCCCAAAGTAATTAGGTGTAATTCCGGTTTACTAGCACTGTATTATTATGAATGATGCTTGATACTAAAAAGTAAAAAGTAAATCTGAGTGTTTTCCATTTTTAACCATGTTTTATTAAACCAATAGTACAACAATAATAACACCTCTTCAATCAGTCCTTATTGTCATACACATGTTTATATAGGTATCTTCATGTCAGAATCATTAACTAATAATAAATTAAACAACTTTTGCTTTACTTGGCAACATGCTCGTCTGGTGGAAATAATAAGTAATTAATTAAATTACTATAGTATTGCGTATTCACTACTGAGTAATTATAATATTGCCTATACTTTCGTTTGTAGAATAAATAAATAAATACATAAATAAATAAATGCTTAGGTAGGATATGATAATAGTAATAATGATAACTATAATGTGTCCCCATGTTTGAGTATCATACATTGAGTTAAGAGTTGAGATTACGCATCAATGAAACAGTTTTTTTGAAACCAATAAATTATTAAACAATAACAATAAATACTCTAAATTTTTAACAGTGTACAGGTACGTTTACAAATAGCGCGTTTATGCAACTTCAACTATTAAAACAATTCCAGTTACTTAGTTTATTCTTACATTTAGTTATTTAAATATAGTAAAACACTTTTGACCACCGTAATTTAAAATTTCTAATCATTGTTTGTAGTATAGGTCCAAATAGGAGAAATTAAATACAATTTATTTGCACGATCGACGATTGATTATGATTAGTGACCGTATTAAAAAATACTCTTTAAAATATGTTCTTAGCATTTAGCCTATACATATGTTGGTTAGAAAATGGTAATAAATTATTAATATTAAATAACATTGCTTTGGAATAATTAGCTTAGAGGTCATAAATACCAGCAGCGTTTCTCAGCTGAGTTTTTAGAATGCTACCCATGGATACAACAATAAATTAATATAAATAGGTACAACTTACGTAAACTATTTATGTATAACTATGTACAAAAAAACCTATACAACTAAAAACAAAATGCCCTTTTAAAAATTGACAACCTTTAACACCATAAATACTATTTGGTAAATTGGACTATATATTCATCAAATCACCTATATACCACTCAAATCGAGATTAAAAAAATTGCCATCTCATGCATGCAAGAGCTTCTTTTTTTTTAAGTTAATTAATTTACTCGTAAGTCATAATATTAATTATTGTTTCGTTTTAAAACCAAATTATTATTACATATGGAGATACCCTTGAAAACCCAGTGGAAACCAAAGCTCAAATCTAGTTTATAGATGGTTAAATGGTACTACGGCACGGCCATAAATCACTTGGTATTATGATAACTAGTAAAATATGGGACTGCATAATGTAGGTCAGATGGATGGTACTTTGTTTCATGCCTTAAATCTCTCTTTGTCTTTTAACTTTCTAAAATTTTGGTAATTTTAACCGAAATGGAATTTCAAATTGAATAGACGGATTGACTTTGACTAAAAACGGAAAAATGGACCCAAACAAATCGACAGGAGATCTCTAATGACAAATTCAGTTAACGGGGGACAGTTCTGCCCCAAAATAAATTTAGATAGATTTACAATTTTAGGAAAGGAAATGTTTGTATTTACAGGAAATAAAACTATACTGTCATCTGGCCAGGGAATTCTTTAGAAACAAAATCAGGGACAAAAAAAACAGAAAGGCCATGATCATCTACATCTCGGTACGTACATAGTATTTGACTTACATTTGACATTATTC
>JAQFZC010002208.1:0-24300 GCA_034695205.1 Dicyrtoma fusca | reverse complement strand
TCTATGGCAGAAGTTGTTGTTTCTGGGGCAGAAGTTGTTGTTTCTATGGCAGAAGTTGTTGTTTCTGGGGCAGAAGTGGTTGTTTCTGGGGCAGAAGTTGTCGTTTCTATGGCAGAAGTTGATGTTTCTATGGCAGAAGTTGTTGTTTCTGGGGCAGAAGTTGTTGTTTCTATGGCAGAAGTTGTTGTTTCTATGGCAGAAGTTGTTGTTTCTGGGGCAGAAGTGGTTGTTTCTGGGGCAGAAGTTGTTGTTTCTGGGGCAGAACTTGTTGTTTCTATGGCAGAAGTTGTTGTATCTGGGCCAGGTTCCGTTGATGTTGTTGTCCAGTACCATTCCGTTGTGTCTTGAACTTTGACACCAATTTTTGGTTCCCGTGATTCATTTGGTCTTTGTCCAGTAGTTGCTTGATTAGAGATATTTGGCATGAGAATCACCAGAAGAGAAGTCACTGGAAGTGCCTAATAATTTTCCAATTAAATGTAATATTTGAGACTAATAATTATATAATTAACTACAGTAGTCGAGTTTTATGTAATAATGTATTAAAATTGCAGCAAACGAATTTCCAAAATGAATTTATTAAAGTATAATTAAAAAGTTCATTCACGCAATATATTATTGTTTCGTTAAATCTAAGAAATACAATCATTGTATACCCATTTTGTTATTCCTTGAAGGAGCTTCATGGCGAATGAGTTAGCTAGACACGACGTAGATTTTGTATCAGTTTCTGTATATGGCGGTTGTTAAATATTTACGCTAAAGTGTTTCGTTCTGGGCTGTACAGAGTTTTAATATGAATTTGGTTTGAAGAAATTACAGAACAAGATGGATACTGCAGAGTAATTTACTGCACTGCACTGCTAATTGATTTTTTGTCGTTTTTATACCCAAGTTTTTATTTAAATCGTTGATCCCAGTTAATTTTCACGTTTGGTTTAAAATGGCTTGACTTATTTTTTTATTGTCGGGATATTTAGTAATATGTACTGATATTTTAAATTCAAATGACATGGTATGCGTGGGTATGAGCTTACATAGGTAATGATAAAATTCGGAATAATCTAAATAAGCATGGACTTTTGATTGTGTTTATCGGTTTCCGGTTTTGTCTATCAGTAATCAGTACTGATGTCAAATTCCCTCGAATTTACTATATAGTTAGCTGTCTTTATTAGTTTTGTTTTAACTCATGCAACAAATAAAGTTGAGCTTCGGTACATATTTGCTTTCTGATAAAGTGATTCACGCGGGGACTTGCAGGCAGTAAAACAAAATCAGACCATTTACAGGCAGCTTAATACATGAAATTATAATAAATTATCCTTTAATATGCATACAGGCAAAATTCCGAATTGTGCTGACCAAATAAAGCATAGGTACCTATGCGGCCTTTTGGAAGCTCAATTGTCCAAACTATAGTACGGGGCTAATCGTTTTTCAGTAATTTGCTGAACAGTTTTCTGTAGATTTAACAATTTTATGTTCAGTATTACACGTAAAAATGCATTTATAATCTGCAACCCAGATTCAGTGGTTATATCTACGACTATCCCGACGGCACAGTTTCAAGATCCCTGTACGGCAGTTTAATAAAATGCTTACCTATGTAAATACTATTTTCTAGAAATTACCGTTGATTTGACTTCAATCTACTTTTTACAATCTGTGAGCGGCGCAGTAAAAACGATTTAACGAATGAACCCTTACACTTTTATAGTTAATTACAGATGCATGACTGGAATCATTGATAATTCGACAGATAACTCGAATGCCAGAAACACAAAACTAGGTGTACTACATGAAAATGAGTTTATTGCTGTAAAGTTTAAAAAAATAGATTGTAGAAGATTTGTGTTAGGGTAAAGCAATAAAATTCTCAAATGTTTAATTTCAAGCGTAAAATATTAAGTGTTGAAGAATAACGAAAACTGTATAATACAATACTTATTGTTAGTACTGTCACTGTACCTTTCTAGAATTACTCACATTTTTTCAACAAGCTACCTTACTTGACTACATATTTAAAAATCAGAATCATTGAAGAAAGATACAACGAAACTTGTGACCACTGCTACAATCATAAAGATGGACAAGATTCGTGTCACATTGTGTTTGCTTCTCCTTCGTTGGGACCGCCACTTTGCTAAATCTTCGTCGATCCCCGACAGTAACGTCTCCTTGAATAACTCCATTTGTTCTTCCACCATTTTGAGATCCATAGAAGTTACCCTTTCACCTTTGCCTTGAGCCCCGTCTTTACTCTCCAGAGTATCCATCATTGCGTGTAAGGATGAAACAACTGCGTTTTACAAATGAATGGAAGTAAATCCGATTTAAGGATGAGTAATTATTTTAATCACATAACTGATAATAATAATGGAAATGTGGTGTGTTGTGGTACTATTGTTATTTCCGACACGATTTGCAAACTGGGGGTATTTGATAAGAAGTAATTTCATTCGCTTTACAGTTTGTACAATGCTGTCCCATCGTTCTTGTTCTACAAATATTTGAAATGTTGACACAATTTTGTTCAATGTTTGCAAAGTAAATTGAAGGTTTACATATTATTGTGTTTGCCGTTAAGATGGGACCTTCATATTTTAAAAAAGTGCGTAACAATACTTGTACTTAATTATTATGCTTACCAGTTTCGCTGTCACTATCACTACTACTGGCCAAATTGGACTCAGATTCGGAAGCCAAGCAGCCCTCGTTTGCTATTTTTGGCCCATTTTCTGCCCTGTCTTTGACTTTTTTCTTCGTCTTTCTCTCAGTCCGTGTAACTTTAGTGTTGGAATCTAAAATAGAGCTTCTACTTCCTGTGGGATCATCGGCATCAATGGAAATAGTACTGTTTCTGATTCCTTCTAAATCTAAATTAGGTCTTACAGGACAGAATTCCAATCCGCGCCCATGATCACTCTGTATGAGATAGAAATCTTCACAATTTTTGAATTCACCTGACATGTCTTCCATTAGTAAGTTTTTCATTTCGGATTCAGAATAATCCGATTGAGGGGAGACGGTGGCTGAGTCTGTAGAGTCACTGCAAGAGTCAGTACTTAAAGTCCGCCCCACTCCCATCTTGCCGTTGATAAAATCCTCCATTTCTGAGTCATAATCGTTGTCCATGTCACTGTCTTGCAATCTGTTTTTAAAAGCGGCTGCCATGTTGGCTGCTTTTTCGTGAACTCAGGTCAGAAAACCATAAATGTTGGAATTGAATTGCCAAAGCCGAATCTCAGTCAGTCAAATGCCAATATTGCCAATAATCAACCCACAAATTCCAAAATAATATTATCTGAAATCTGAATTAAATTCTGGTGCATACTTACACGGTCGTTTTTTGACTTAAACAACACCGAGGCTGGGCTGGCGGCTGGCTGGCCAAAAGTTCCCATTTTTAAGTTAAAGCTGGCCATACTGAAAATTCCCAATAAATTCTCAATAATTGCTTCAAAAGTCCTAGGGCTTATTGGATTGGCTTGGCGCGGCCTACTAGAGGTTCTGACTGAAAGTTATTATTAGTGGATTACTTTTCATTGACGTAGTTTGTAAAGATTAAATTTAACAAACTTTTAAAAAAGACGGATACACAAAAATTTCAGTCAACATTGTTAAAGTTTATTCTATGTTAATGATTGTACGAATATTTTGTGTACATAGAAACAAATATTTAAAAAGATGTCTTGTCGTCTTAAATTCATAGTTCGTGTTCGTTCTTCTTCATCCCACATTTTACATTTACCATTGCATTATTGATATTGATGTTTACAATATTGTGCATTGTTGCTTTATAACAGTGTATGTGTGCGTTGTGGTTCCAATTTGTGTTTAAAAAAGATTATATACGTCGGTACAAAAATTTGCTGCGATGTACATAATACAATATAGTATTATTTTAAGTTTGGCTTGGCGTAAAACTAGTAGTTACCTACATATGTATGTATGTTTAAAATATCTCAAATTCCTTTATTTCCCAGTGCTACTACTATCACTGTTTTCATCCACCATTGTTAAACTATCTCCACTTAATTCAGTAGCTCTTGTGGCGGATTTTGTTTTTCCAGAATCCAAAAATAATTTCTCGCCGTTGCCGTCCACCTCGGACGATTTCTCACCGGGGATTTTCAAAGCTTCCTTAGCTTTCTTAAGTTTAATACGCCACTCCACAACACAGAAACTAACAGAGCCTAAAATGCAGAATATGACTAGAATGATGATTTGAAGATACAAGCCCATATAGGCGCTAAGAAAGAAGGATCCCGCAGATCCAGCAGACTGGATGAATTTGAAAATTGCAAATGCTGCCGAGGATTTTTCTGCGTAGCCGGAGGCAAACATGGAAATCAATTGCGTCTGGAAGCAGGCATCTCCAAAACCTAGGTACAAAGTTATTAATTAGTAATTATTACTCTGTGGAATTTAATTGAATTTGAAGGCTCCATTTGAATTGTATCCAGTCAGAGTTAAATTTAATATTGTACTGTACCCAGAAGAAATGCACACAGGATTGCAACAGAAACGTAAGGCTGTTCAAAAAATGAGACATCTTTGGTGGATCCAAGCGGGGAGGCATTAGGCAGATTTAAATACACTAAAACGTAGCACGTTACATGTGTAAAGAGACCCAGTATGATAATTGGAGTTTGACCTAAAAATAATTCAAGATCAGTTAGTACCCATTTCTACTGTTGTATTCCCAAATACTAATACTAATACATACATAAGTACCTACTTTTGAAATTTTACAAATGTATCAACCTCGAAC
This sequence comes from Dicyrtoma fusca, assembly GCA_034695205.1. Taxonomy (NCBI): domain Eukaryota; kingdom Metazoa; phylum Arthropoda; class Collembola; order Symphypleona; family Dicyrtomidae; genus Dicyrtoma; species Dicyrtoma fusca. Next base: position 19,523 of record JAQFZC010002208.1, on the reverse strand, counting down.
TCAGTGCCAACCTTTTTTAGTTGTAATAGGCCCCAAAAGTCCAAATAATGATCCGCCAGCTACTTCACCAACCCCAATTAGAATCCCTACCAAACCCACTAATTTCTTCGCATCTTCACCAAAAGCCTCCGTAAATCCAATGGAAGTTGAATAAACTCCACTGTAAAAGCACTGCTCAAGTCCAGTATATAAACTAGTGATGGACAGTAGCAACATGTATGGCGTGACTGATAATTTCATTGCTTCTTTCATTGCCTCCCAAGCCGTAGCAAAGGCACCCACGGATGCATTCCTCCGATTGGTACGTTTTCCGATCGACTCTGTTTTGTCATCTGCATCTTCTGTTTGTTGTTCGGGTCTATTCGCAAAACAAAACAAAATAAATCAGTTCAGTTTTAAAAGAATAATAGGTAGTAGTAGGTATCAACCAGTATTAACGAGTTGTTTTGACGTCGGTACCTAAGGTCCTTGAGAAAAAGGAAGCAAAATGACCCAAGAACGCAGACAGTCGTTAACACACCAAATACCAGTGTGCGGGTGTCCGAGTCAATGTGGGTTTTCCCATGGAATTGCCAGAAAACGAATAAATTTCCTAAGAATAAGCTGAAATTTTTAAAAGTAAATTATTTAGTTTGATTTTTGTGTTATAAGACAATGCAGAATGATGTTTTTATTAAATAACTGTACTATTGTTTTAATCCCCAAGATTTCACACCTGCATTGGTTAATGGCCCAAAAGACTCCAGAGTTTCTCGAGATGGTCTGTGGATTGGACGTCAGTGACAGGAAATTTCCTTGAGCCGTCCAGAGGACAGCAGCTGCGGCTCCAATCGTTGCTGAAGTCAGGTATAAAAGCCATCCTCGTGGAAATAAGAATCCAGCAATGAATAAAGAGTAGAAGAGGGCCGAAATAAATAAACTTTTTTTCGCGTATAAAATTGACACGATGGATGGAGAAATCCATGCTACGATGGCAAAGACGGCGTAAATGATGGCCAGGGAAGTGTAGCCGTAGCCAGAGAAAGATGGATCATCAATGCGGACACTGTCTAAAACCGTTTGCTACAAAAATGTTTTCCATTTTATCAAACCAGTTTTGAAATTTTGAAGCATAAGTTTTTTCTAAAACAAATATGATCAACTCACCTCAATAATGCACGTAGTCATAAAGGCCGTGAAAATGAGCATGAAAGAGAAGCTCAGGAGTAAAATCTGCGCGAACTTCCCATCCTTAAAAATCTCAGCGTTTCGAACTTTAGTTAACATTTTTGAAATTTGATTTATTTTTATTGTTGATTTTTTAAAAGTCACCGGTGCGATGTTTACTACAGTACTATTAATACTAGAAATAAATTACGAGGTACTCGTCTATGCTAAACTATGATTGTCTTTTTGATAACCAATATTGCACAAAATTTACATTTTCTTTGATGATTTTTTTTTCGGACAGTTTATTTTATCGTGTACTATATAGTTTCACTAAACTTGTTGATTATTTCTAATTATTCGAATTTGTTTTTTTATTGTACTCCAGTGTTCAGAGGGTGACAGAACTCCGAACAGCCGAATGTCGATGCTGCACACTTGACGTGAACCACGAGTCAATTAACAAGAACAACTACTCCACCACCAACCACTTCAGACTCAGACTTATTGACACTGTCTACCGATAATCACGATCTTCTCCCCCAGCTGTTTTCATTCACGGACAACTAACAACCACGTTGATAAGAGTCGACCAAAAATGAATTCTCAATTAATTCAACTACGCTATATACATAATATACTGCAAACTGACAGCATCGATCATCTATCTAGTATCCAGCTTGAACTTTCTCACTTCCAAGCCAAACAACCAAAGCGACCATCAACATATCAACCATCCCACTTCCACATTCACCTGCATTATACACTTTAGGATTGACAAGCATCCGTGGGCAAGTTCGCAAAGGTGTGTAATCAAAGTAAGTAAATCATATACACAACAATTATTGGAGTGTAAAACTGCACATTGTGCGCAGTAGACCGTATTATATACAAATATACCCTGTAGATCCTATATGGGTAGGTATGTAGATGCCAATTATTTCAAGAGCCAGACGTACAATTTGTATCAAGATCGTGAATCGTAGCGTATAAAGTATAGAATCTAATCAAACCCCCGGCTTTTAATTCCTTTCACTTCCTTCGGCATTAATTGAATGAAACTCTCAAGTCACAACTTACTTTTGTATGTACCTTCAATTCAATGCATAATTACTTACATGTGGGTACAAGCACATGCCTACGCCTACCTGAATCGTTCATATTTAGTAGTTCTTTTTGTCTTTGTGGTTTGTAGTATAGTTGTAAGCTTTAGTTATTGTTGTTAACAATGAATTGTCAGATTATCTGTATGTCAGTGTACCAGTGAACCATGGTTACGTTTATTATTTCGTAAACGTAAAGGTGCCTTTGCTGTTGCGTTGCTACGTGCACCCAGCCAGCACAGGTGTATTACTATTGTTATTGTTAGCTTGAAGTTGGAATGCAGTCAAAGTCGAAATCAAATCCTTCCTCTGCTCGTCTGATCTGAAGTTAATTGACATGAGCATTTGCATAAAATGCGGGCAGAATATTAAATTACAAACGAATGGAAAATAAACGACGTGGAGGTATGAATGTAATAATTCATAATCATAATTTCACTAGTCTTTTGTATACTAACTAGTAAGTAGGTGCTTTTGTATTCTTGCTGTTGATTATAAAAGATCACTATGTATGTGTTAATGTGCAACGATAGCAACTGTTAGTGTCGGAATAGTACAATCCAAAGATTTGATTCTCTTTTTACGCAAGTCATTGGATTTTCTACGAAAAAGATAATGGGTGATAATTATGATTTTAGTCACATCACATCCCACGAACAGTTCAATAGAACAAAGAACAGTATTAATTATTATTTTGGTACATGCGCCCAGCCTATGTGGGTAGCTTAGAACTTCAACTGCTTTCTGTTTCGAACGAAGTTAGTACTGCAAACTATGTATGTGTGTCACTAGTCCGTGAAATTATGAAGATATTTACTACAAAAATTACTGAGTTTTGTCTGAGACCGAGTAAAATCCAGTCTAGATAGTCGATCCGATGATCGTCTGTTAACTAATGGTAGTAACAGTATAAGTGTGAGTAACTATTAAATAATGAAATTGTTATTGATTTTAATGTTAACTGTAGCAAAAACTTCTAGTGTCCAGTCCTAAACTACAAGTCCTAAAGGGTTTCTGAGGAGAATGGCCTGAAGAACCTTCAACCCAAGCTAAGAAGCAGCGAAACAGCTTATTTTTCTGGTGCCTGACAGTGTCTTGACAAGCCAAGCCAAGACTTCTGTATTTACCTGCAGCCTACATGTGTACCTTTATTATGAAGGATGCGGGATGAATTATGATTACGAACGTAAGATAGCCTTGTGTGGTTGAGTACAATACAAATTCCATACAAGTTACGAGTACAATGTGTTCTGCTGTGATTAGTCTTTGGGGACTTGACAGCTGAAGATTCTAAGTAATCAGAATTGGGCTATCTTCGTGTAACTAAGACCTGTTATTGCATTCTATGAGTGCTTGGTGATGGGTTGCTAAGGAACCAGCGTACGTATTTACCCATCATTTAGGTGTGTGTGACTGTGTAACCCTTCTAATTACTTTAATCTTTGCCCATTACTACTGTCTACTGACTAGCACTGAGAGCTGGACAGTAGACATTATGATGAACATCCTGTATTTCCCATTACTGAATCGACACCAAATCAGTCGGTACAAGCACTACAATCTACAAACCAAGAAACCAACCCAAGCTTTGTCCGATAAGATTACAGATAATTGCGTGTAATTATCCCTTTGGTTTAGAATTCAGACAGTAATGCATTACTTGGTTCTATTTTCCATATATGCTGGCTCAAGTGTAAAATTGAATGTTAGCATATAGAATGGATAGACAAGTGCGTATGACTGTGTCCTTAGGTGCTATGCTTATGATGTTGATATGGTCAGCAACAAGCACGTGTGAAAGGCTATCCATTAAAATAGTGAAGTAGAAGGTAAGACTGCAAATGGAACTAAAATTAAAAAAGTATGTAAATGAAATGCATTTTAAATATTTGAATTGTAATATCTTCAATGTCAAAAATGTTTCGATACGGTGGACGTCGAAGATCGATCGAACTGACTAAGGCGTAGAATCTTGGGTCAAATGGATCAGATGGAGCAAGAGATACAACAGCTATATGTCGCAATACTGTGGTCATGAACGACCCTTCAACTCTCGTATGTAGTTTACTTAAACAGATATTTTGAAGTCTATTCTATGTAATTACAGATTTAGGTAATTACATAAACAATTCGTGTCCACATCCTTGTAAATTAGTTTGTACTTAGCTCTTCAAGGGATCAAGTTCAAGATCATTCATTCAGTATTTCAGTACCATTGCAATGTCTCTTTCCATTTCCATATTCATCCATTAATTGATTAAGTGATTAGTTGTAATTGCTCTTTTTTTCCTAGAAAATTGATGCTACGTAGTTTGTTGAACGACTGGAATGAATATTAATGTCATTATTACTATGTACTTCTGTAGCCTGTGGGTTTTCTGACAGCTACTGCAAATGTCATGTCACGGCATACATTTCTAGACATTTCACTCTTCAATGGATGTCGGATGGATTCAATTGCATTTAATTCAGCTGCGGCGTTGATTGATCCAAGTCAATTGAAGTCAATGATTTATTAATGCGTTTTGAATTTGATTTGGGAAAAGTTGTCTGATTGTGCTTACAATCAATTAGGTATTCATGGTTCGAGCGTAACCTTACGAACTATGAATTATTTTATTATTTTTATTCTGAACGTTCCGGTTTTAGCATTTTGGTTTGTGGAATTACGGCGTCTGTATGTCTCAAAATAATGATTGTGTCAGAATAATAATAATAATTTATTGTTGTTCCTGTGTTTAGCAATGACATTTACCTCAAAATAAAGTTAGCACACAACTGTAGAATGGAAGCACGTACGCGACTTCCATTTTGGTTACCTTGAATTTACTATACAACGGTTCTTAAGAAATCATCCCAAATTTGTGTGTACCACCTATTTTCAACCGTTCCGGAAAATTAGCCCCTTATTACTAAAATAAATGTAGTTTTATCACAACATTCCAGCAAAAATAATTCACGTGTAACAAAGATTTGAACCGTATACTGAGTCCTTTGGGCTATCCTCAGTGGAGGACAGTGTCATCTTTATTTTGAATAAATTTGTCTTCTCTCTGAGGATTAACAAGAATAAATTACAGAAGCTATAAATAATTCTCTCTCTGGCATTAATTGTTTCTATTTTTTAAATTTTTCTCAGAAATTACTGCTTGCCTTAGTGCAGTAATAATATCGTAGTAATTACTAAAGTGTAATAAACTAATAAATAAAATTAATTGCTGGCTGTCAGCGTTCTTTGTTTCCTTCACTTTCAAAAAATATAACTCTAAAGTAGAAAGTTTAACCATTAATAAATCGTTTGTGACAGCAAGGGGTCAAAAGTCAAAACATTGACATTCCATTTTATCAACTTTTGCAAATTTGAAATAAATGCATGTATGGCAGTCTCTGGTCTCCTTGAACCTTTTTTTTTGTAAATTAAGTCGAGTACACGAACAGAGCTGTACCGCTTCTACATATATGTACATACATTGTGTGTAGGTACTTGTATGCATAATTGGGTTGGGAATTACTAGTTAATAATATTTTGTTGGTACATCGTGCTCATACATTGTGCTTGTACACACCTATAATAATAACTGAAGCAGTTTGTGTATAGAAATAGAAGTGGAGAGGAAAGGTAGGCGGAATTTGTAATCTGATAGTAATATGTAATAGTGATAAAATCAGTGAAATTTTTGATGCTGGTACGATACAATCCCTCATAGTACAAATTGCTTGCACCAAAATAAATAAAAGATACAGCTGAGAGCACAGTTTAACAATGCACTGAGCTGACTGCATCTCCATTTTCATTTCCATCCCCATTCCCCATTACCATAACTCATAAATCAAAACTTTCAGCCCAATCCATATTTACATACCTGAATTTTAATGGAAAATGAAAGTAAGCTGTATAAGTTACGTATTACGTATTCCTAGTGGGAATACGATCTTGTATAGACACAGATTAATTGGCAGTTTTTTTGGAATTCTGCACTTCAAACTCCTACAAGGCTAATCAATACATTTCATTTTTAAGACGATAATTATTATTAAGTAAGAAGATCATGTAATACAAGACAGCTTATAAATGGCAAAATTAACAGCCCATTATTTCTGCATCTGCAGAGTTATAATTACATACTTATTTTCGTTCTGGTGTTGGTGATGGTACTTCGTTATACAAAATCGATCTTGTAGATTACGGTCAGCCGGCATAATATTATTAGTTATTCCTTGAAAATTGGGTGCTACGTCGCCAGATCGATTGTTGCCAGCGACAGCAAGGATTCGTACATTCTTTAGAGAGAATAAATTGATTAGAACCAACAGCAAAATACAAAACATACATACATAGATGTTGGTAGTTGACAGTTGATTTAATTTTAATCGCATATAGCCTATGCTTTTGACTGTGAGTAGTGAGCTCAACCGAATCGTTTGGATTTTATTTTCACCTAAGGTTGCATACTATGATTCACTGTCCGTTAATAAAACTAATAGGAGAGATTACCGTATGTATTTGGTTTGTATTTTGATAAGGAAGGATAATAGCTTATTAGAGGATTAGATAAAGTCTACCTGTTTCGATAAACTTGTGTGAAGAGGGCAGTTAAGCCAATAAAGCCACTTTGCACTTTACATAATAACAGCAATAAAAAAGTTGATTTCATTTAATTGTTCTTTCCATGGGCCAAGTATCAATTTTCCATGTATTCTATATGCGAAGTTGAGTAGGTAGGTACACAAATAAAAGGTGGATGATATTTCAGGTGACATCCATCGATCCATCACACCATTAAAATAATAAAATTATGATTATATTCTCGTGACCTATAAAACATTGAGCATTCAATCAGGTCATGCAGCTGCCACATAGCAACATATAGCATGGACGAGAGATGCAATCAGCTTACAGTGTTTGCATTCCGTTTCCTCTCTTTGTTGTGTCGTAAAAATGGAAGAAAAGTCATCAAAAGCCAATGTTTTAAAAATATGTTCCTGTACTGTAAATGGTGTACGGGCAAAAATAATGAAAAATGTATAGGTATAGGATGGAAAAACTTTGAATGCTTAACTAGGTAGGTATGCACACAGTCATAATTATGTACATACAGAAATAAAAACCATGGTCACACTTTTACTATCACTCAAGTATCTGTAAAAACTAAAAAAAAAAAATATTTACTCACAGAGCTGATGGTTGCATCTACTATTTAAAAGATTAATGAAAAGTGCATCTCTTTTAAGTAATTGATACTATGTATTATTGTAAACTAGGACGACGGATGTTTTTGTGGAGACATAAATGCGGACGGAATAATGATATAAATATAAAATCCAATGCCATTATAATAAAGTGGTCACATTTTTGTTGGGATAAATTGAGGTCAATAAATTCTATACGATTATGTAGTGAATATAATTATGGGACATCCATTCAGAAGCAGTTTGTATTGTGGCTTGCAAGTTGCAATGTGTGGATGTATGTATACACTATTTTGTGTTATAGCTATTGCAACGGTATAGAGGTGCTGGTACTGTCATTATAATGCGACGATACTTCTACGTATTAAACCAAATCAAGAGATTATTATTGAGATTTTTGAGATTGAATTGAAATGAAGTCCTTTAGTTCAAACTTCAAACTACGTCGCTCTCAGTTTTGGAGTCAATTTTCAAAGTTTCTAGAAGGAGTGCGCTCGCATTTTTCATGAAAACCTCTTAAAATTAATGTTCCAACAGCGAATTTGGGTGTCAGTAATTTAAGTTATTAGTAATTACTATCTTAATGGGTGTGGATGAAAAATTTATCAAAATATTACTTTTTCAAATAACTGTAGCATAAAACTTGATATTTGAGGACATTTCTCTATGAATATTACAATGACTAGAATGCCCCAAAGCTAACAACGAATGACGAAGAATCGTCGAGCGGCCTTTGGTAGTTTTTGGTGTTCGCAAAACCCGGAGCCGGACAGCTACGGTCCGTGTCCGTGGCCCACGCCACACCCACACGGTTCGAGTTTCGAAAAACCATTGTGATGTGCTGCCGGCAGTGCCGGCTGCCTGGAAAAAAGCAGTTGAACGATACAATGAGTGAGGCAACGAGGTTGGTTTCCTTATGCTGAAGCAAAATTAGTAAACAAGTAAATTGCAGTGATTTAATTGCACTAAAACAAGAATCACATAGGTGGATGTTTCGTGAATTCGATAGTTTTTGAATCTTGGAGCAATTTATTCGGTATGTTCATAAAAATTTACTTTTTATTTCCACTTAATTATTACAATTAATTACCATACACATTTGGAATATTGGAATGATCACTTACATACCTACTTATATTGATAGCATTGCATTGCGCATTGGTTGGTTGCAACCAAATCAAATGAATTGCCCAATCCGCCCGGCACAGCGATACACACCGAACACAACCCTGTTCGACTGTATAATTAAACGCCGATTCATAAACTACGGTACGGGATATTCAAGGGACCTTCAAAAGTTATTTAAGGGCCATCAAATTATTATACCCAGAGTACACGAGTACACTATATAATGGAACCTTAGGCCAAATGCCCCGCGCGGGGAAAACTCCCAACTAGCGGGTAAATAGCCCATGAGGGCAAAATGCCCAAGCGGAGCGTGCAAAACTCCCATTTAGCATGCCCTCATGGGCTATTTGCCCTAAGTTCCATTAGCTTTGGAGTTACGACCTAATCAAAGTTTGGAAATTATATTACTAAATTATATTTGATGCCCTGTAATGCTATACTAATAGTACATACATTCTGACCTGGCATTAATTTATGATGTTTTGACTCTTTCGAAAAGAAATGGCAACCACATGCCCAGGAAGTCTCAAAAGCTTGTCTCAAGAAGCAGGGTCATCGTCGAAGGCTCTTCAGCCAGGTGGACTAGTTCCACCGACAACTGGACCGCAACTTGTGACCGTGGACCGGAAGGCGGCCACCTCGGATCGTCGTAAAGTTCAAATGAAATGGTGCGAGGAGCAGCGTTTCAAGCTCCAAAGGGAGTGCGACGACCTCATCTCTGCCAGAAATTCCGTCGACAAATTACTCGCCAAATTGGTAAAGTACTTTCATTTAACAATTCTAAAATAATGCGAAACTAAAACATCGTTTCCATAATGGAATAATGGACGTCTAGCTTCTCTTTGTGGAATGTAATTTTTTCCACCATTTTGATTCTCGTTACAGTTTGTTTTTAATTAGACTTAATAAGTTTATGTTTGGCATGATTGAACGTTGTAGGAAAAGGAAAGTGCTTGGGCGACATCAACGAAGGATTCCATACTGAAACAGATGACGCCAGGAGAGTGCGACAATCCTATCCCACCTGGCAAGTCATTACTCGACTACATCCACATCTTCAACACTTAAGATACATGAAAATTAATTAGTCTAATGCTGGGAACCATGGAAAGAAGGCATTTCAAGTGTTTATTCTGCAAATTAGCTTTTTCAAAATGGTAAACACTAGTAATTAACATATTTAGAATATGTAAAACAAGATATTAACATTTTCAAAATCATTAAAAACTAATGAATAACACTAAAAGAAAAAGATCAAGACTGGAATTTAACAGTTTTAAAAGAGTCAAAATTAGTAACTACTAACATTTGCAGTTTCAAAAAATATGGTATTTACGAAAAGATGTAATTCCGTACAGTATTGATGGATAGAATTTTGCACGAGTTTTCGTGGTTTGTAATAGCATGTAGATTATGAAAATACGAGCTAAAGATATTTAACGTTATTTTTCAAATAAATGTTGCATTATGAGTTTGCATCGAATGTTGTTTGAATCCGGTTTAAAGAAGTATTCGTTCATGTAAATCATGCATGACTGCCTTAATTTAGTGATTACCTATGTCAAAGACATACTGCCTACTGCACGCACAGCAAATACGTACTTTTGAGTACATTAATTATTGATTTATTTAACAATTTTATTATTTTAATTATTAATGCTTTCCAAGCAAAATTCTGTAAATCAATCGGTTTCTCAGCTAATTAAGTAGCTTCATTGGCAACATCAATATCAAAAGAAAAAAAATACCAGCAAGTAAAACTTATTAACAATCGAACCTATTTCACTGCACTGCCCGTAAGACATTTCACTAACAAAAAAATCATTCATATGGAAGCTAAAATAATCTAGTAATGTTACAATGAGTTAAACAGTTTAAAAAAATAATAAATAAAGCAACTGAACGAGTGCATACCTATACTATACTACGTTGAATTTTGTAAAATCCATTCGTGGAAATACGATATCTCACTATAAACCCCCGGAAATTCAGCAAGTGCACATCCTCGTCCCCATGAAACAATCCCTGCCAAGTAGGCATATCCAAGGTCATACCTACAGATAGTAAAAAGTATCAAGTATGAGTACAAAATTAAAATTACAGTTAATTGATCACTAAATTCAATAATTTTGGTGTTAAAATTGTACGCTATAAATGGGCCTCCAGAATCTCCTTGGCAGGAATCCTTCCCACCACCTTCATAGCCAGCGCAAATCATGCTGTCAATGATCTCCCGTCCCACCACACCGTAGGCCTGTCGACACATCTCATCCGTCACTATTGGCACTGTCACCTTGTACAGGACATCCGGAATATTCGAGTCGGGACTTTGGGTCCCCCAACCGGATGTGACAGCATCGCCTTTGCAAAGATGAAAGATTACAATAACAACTGCGCTTTATGTTTTTATTTGTTAGTACTTACGTATACATTTAATAATTTTATTACCCGATGCAGTATGTCCCACGGGTGCCAAGGAGATGGAGTGAACAGCTTCGTTAAAAGCAAAAGGTTCCGTCACTTTCATGAGAGCAATGTCATTAACTTGTGTTCGCTGTTCGTAATTCTCATGAATAATTATTTTCTGAATAGTCCTTTCCTGCTCCGTCCCATCAAAATACTTAAAACTGTGCTCTCCGGCAGTGACAGAAACAAGACTGAGATCCAAGGGCTGAGCCGTCAAATACAAGGCACAATGGGCTGCAGTGAGAATATAATTCTCATTCAGGATTGTGCCCCCACAAAAATGTTTCCCATGGTATTTCATACTCACTTGGTAGGGCAATTCATTCTTCCCTGCTATTTCTCCCCCCACAATTTTACTCGGCCACGTCCTTAATTTCCATGGCAGAGCTGTTACAAAATTAAAAAGTTTAAAAAAAAATAATTTACATGTTTAGATATTAAGATTTGCTCTTACCTTGATGAGCTGTAGCTAATATCCAATAAAACAGGATAAATCCTTTCACCATTTCACACACAGATGTATTTAAATTTATTTACTTTCACAATAAAATAGTAACTATAAAGAATTCACTACTGTGTACTACCTTAGTGATATGACTGATGTGCTGCTAACTTGACTTGAGCCTAGAGTTTAGTTTTGTGTCTGGTATTCTTGTGACTGACAACTGGAAATGTTTAATAGTAACGGTAACCTGTTGGTATAGACAGCAGTTACCTTTGACAGTGTATGGCATTCACTGTTCTACATTTTCCTTTTATTGTGTACCTATGTATATGTTCCCATAGCATTCCACCGAAAATATGTGTCCAGTTTTAAGTAGCCTTAAAAGTGTATGGAACCATTGTAAGTCAAGGTATAGAAGACATACTATGTTTAACCTAAATTAGGGACAGGTAAGTATTCGTAGACCAATAAATGATTTAACTTCCGTCTCCGTGTGACAGGCTTTACAATAATGAAAATAGTAGACACATAATATAGCATAGCTGTAGGGTTGTACGGTACAATCAACACTCACTTTCAGTCAGTCCTAAGGTTCTAATTGTTGAAGGTGAAAGCAAAGTGGATTTTTTCTTTGTGTTTCGACTATGTAGATGTTTCCACATGTTTAAGGTAAAGGTTATTAATACAGGTGGGTAATAGTTACTACCAGCCAACTGTACAAGCTACAACTATTAACTAGACCAAACGATAACGATCATCATAGAATCATAGAAGTTTGTTCCTACTACCAAAAGTTCAACCTTTTTGGAAAAAATTAAAACATTTTGCAAAATTTTCAGATTATGTGATTGTGTTACAGTGTAATGGAAGTTTTTGATTAAAAAGATGACTAATTTTCAAGAAGTTTAAAACATTTCCGACAAAGCCCTATGCTATACTATACCTTGCCTTCTTAAGCTCATAATTAGAATGTTTTGGATTTTAGAAGAAGATTGCATACTAGCTAAGACGCATTTACCATGTGGTTTTAAAAAGCACTGGCTATGAGAGGTACACGCAGATAGTAAATTCTACAGTGAATTTCTTAATTGTACATAATAAAATACAATGACGAAAATACAAAGTACGATGACACGCCAAGGAAACTTTATAATAGTTGCCACCTAATCAATTTTATGTAACGATGAATTGCAGTTTCAGAACATCAAACAGTAATAAATTTAAGAATGAAAAACATTTTCATCTGCCTATATCTGGATACGCGGGTAGTGTAAAACGTAAGCGAACGGGTTTATATGTGGAATGCGCAATGTTAGCACTGCAAACTGTAAGATACTGAATATGATCAGTGAGTCACACTCTAATTGCAATAATATTTGCAACTACAAATAATTAATTGCAAAATCGTACATAATAATAAACAAACGCAACCTTTTACATTTTCATCTTAAGCTTCTAATATACGTAAGCTATAAGCCAAAACTTCTGCCTTCCGAAACATCGTTTAAAGATTAAAATCAAAAGATTTTCAAACTAGTAAAAGTTATTCTTTTAAAGCTGATTATTAACTAAAGAAGGGCCTTTATAAGATCAGGTGAGCGTTCATTTAGGAAATTCTGCAGCAAAATGACTATTCAACTCTAATATACAAAAAGTAAACCGAGGCATTATTATAGCTATGTAATCAACTAAGAAATGCACTTTGTTTAATTTTTTGATCTAAAAATTAGACGACGAAAGGTTCTCCAGCTTTAAAAATGGGCCGACTGATAAATAAAGACGCATGGTGGGCTGTTCTGTTGACAATAATATCCTTACCACGTTTCGTAACCTGTTCTGTCGAAGATGGCACGATCAATCCACTTAATAAAATAGTGTCTGGGATCTACTCGGAACAACTACCACTTCCGATTCTGTATCACACCTACATCCCAGTAATTCTCGAGTATAACATTCCACAGTTTTCAAGAGACCAATTTATTCTTCACTCGGATTCCGATTTAGATTGTCCCACAAATATTGGAAATGGGACTAACCAAAAAGACACCAACAATCCTTGCCGCTGGACACATTACCAAGATCAAACATTGCAATTCCTTCACGAAATGGATTTTACAAAAATATTACCCGACAATGAAAATTCGGAGGAAGGTTTCTTAGAAGAATTTCCAGGTCAACTAGGATACCGTTTACGGTTTTGTAATAGAATCGAAAGTCATTTCTCCACCCAGTACATCAGTCCAGAGCGTCTTGAGCAATACTACCGACATCTGAAGGAATGCTCCACGGCATCACAAGTTGGACTTCATTTTGAAGAGATCCTATTAAAAAACATTTCATCCTTTGATTACAACATCAAAGTTGCCTACACCCAAATCAAGAATAGTTTCCGGGATACATTCCAAAAACTTCTGGATGATCAAAAGTATGTAGTCGAAATCAATGAGTTGGCAACCGGCTGCATCGGCGCTTTTAACGCTGCCACCCAAGCCACCATGCTCACACATTTCTATGCAGAGCGGAATCGGTGGAACGATGCATTTCACAGTTGCCAGTCAAAAACTTTGCCCAGCTCCCTCGTCAGTGATTATGACATTCTAGACATTTTGAAAACTATACAAAATCTTCCGAAATTTAAACAATTTGGCTACAAACTATCAATACCCAGTGAGTTCATTTCCAAGTACTTCACTCTTCCCATCACTGATTGCACAGAGACCAATAGCACTTTCGTCGTTCGACTGTTGATTCCGTTGATCCGTCGACAGCGTCAGAAATCCATGAGTTTCCATTCCTTCCATAAACTTCCCTTCATTTATCGGGCACCGAGCGACAGTAGTGATAATGATGGCCCATCGTCGTCAGAAACTGAAATTGAAAACAAAACGGAAGTTGAGGATTTGATTTGCACACTCAAAAACTTTGACGCTGACTTAAATTTCGACGATATTTCGAAGAATAATAACAATTTTCTTTACGATAATAAAACCAAGACGGCGTACCCCACTCTTTGCAGATCCAATCAACTTTGCTTTATTCCAGGAGAGCAGTTGGCAAAGCCTAAACCGAATTTATGTGCTTCCATGATCTTTGATAAAAATCTGAATCACATTTATCAAGAGTGTGAATTATCTTGCGAGCATTTTTCGAGTCCGCCATACACTCCCCTCGTGGCACACATGATCTCGATTAGCACGGTCGTCTTCAGTGGACACGGGAAGATTCAAATCGTCTGCGAGCACGGTTCAATGGGCCACAAAAACTTTTACATCAGTTTATCCGAGATTCGAATGGGCTCCCTCGAACTACGATTCAACTGCGACTGTAAAATATACTCAGTGAATGAGCAAACCAAGAATTCAGAATTATTACTCAAAATCCTAAACTTAGGACAGTGCAAGCAAAATGAGTTGGAAGATTTCTATTTCGAAAAGTCTCATATTGTTCCTATTCAATTTGTAAATAGTAGCAAAATTAGTCGAATGGAGGCTCTCATTTTAAGCAGAATTAACCAAGAAAATGGAAGTAGCATTATTAGTGGTACTGAAGATAAGAATTTGTACCTACTAATGGATTTAACTACGATCCATGAGAGTAATTTCAGCGACAGTGAAATGGAATTATTTAATAGTGCCATAACCGGTGGTGATGGTGATAATAATTATGATAGTTCTCAAATGTTTTTTGATTTTCATGGAGCTACGACGAAGAAACAGCGTGAGGGCCAGGGCCTGGGCCCGTGTCATCAGAATTTAACAGCGAATGACCCAGGCTTCAACTGGCCTCTGTCCACTTGTTTTGTCTTAATTCTCATCTCTTTTGCAATGCATCTCTACGTATTTTTGTGGACCAAAAATCGACCTCTAGCTTGCAATGCTTCTCCGTTAGTCAGTCCAAGTCCCAGTGAGGCTAATTACCCGAGAAATCGAAAGCCTGCACCGCGGACGCAAGAAAATCCATTTTTGTAAATTCGGGAAGGAATTATTGTGTAATTGTGTAGGTTTGCTTTTAATTTTAAAGCTTTGAATACAATTAATTATATATTTTTAATTTATTTAATTAAATGCATTTGTAAGTAACTACAAATATCTAATGCCTACGACCTATTACTGGCACGGAAATCAGTGTATTAGTTGACAGTATTTCATCCTCCCATGTGGTCTAGTGGCTAGGATAGCTGGCTTTCACCCAGCAGGCCCGGGTTCGATTCCCGGCATGGGAAATACTTTTTGTATTTTTAATTACAATTACACTACTTGCTTACGTGGTAATATACTCAGTACTTAATTAGAGTGAAATCTACGCTAAAATTAATTATGAAACTCTACAAACTTCAACCTCTAAAAGTAAAAATTGTTCAATGTATTGAGCTGCTTTTCTTCGAGAATTTGAAGGTTTGTTTCTACAATCTATAATAAATATGTATAATAGTAGGTATGCAAATTAGTAGCGTAGAATAAATTTGATCAATGAAATAAAATATTACTTTTGCCTGCATAAACTATGTATAGTGAGTCTGTGCTCTGAAAGCATGTAGTGGATCGTGTTGTGCATAAATCATGGCCCTGTCACACATTGTAGTTTTTTTGTGATAATATTGCACGGAACTTCCACTCTATCATTGTACCATTTCTACCCGTAAATTAGAGAAACGGAATGAAATGATTATCTAGTGTGTAGCCGCTATGCAGGTGTTCGTCTCAATCAATACCCACACTGACGAGACAATCAAATCGGCACGAACTGCACCAACACTATAACACCAAGGAACGACTTCACTCGACATAGTAATTTCCTTTCTGACTTTGCCAACGAATTTTTTTTTCCTTCTTATTATTATTCTCCCTCTGCATTATCTCTGATCCGGTCCGATACGATACGGCAATAAGGTATACATAGGTACATACAAGGAAAAGGCAAATCAAAATCAACGAAAATTACTTCGTTGATCGTATGCAGAAGGTCCATTATCATTTTTGTTTTGTGACGTCTACATTATTATTTTTTTCTCCTTGAAACTTTCTTTGACATATTTTCTTGTTTTTAAAATCTACTTAAAGCTTATCAGCTGCAGAAGGAATAAAATCAAATTATCTGTCTGTGCTCTGTATTTTTATGAATCATAGTAGCTGCGTTTCAACTTTGTTCGTTTCTTTAGTTTTTATTTTAAGCAATTTCGCATTATTAAGATACGGATCGGGTCGGTGATTATATCGTATAAAATTGTCAAAAATTGCGTGGATAGATTTGTGTTCGAACTAGAATGTGTGTAGGTACTGCGTACCTAATTTTGTTCTGTTGAAGAATTAGAATGAAAAAGCAGTAACTTACGTTGGCAAGTAAAGAAGATGCCAGACGTGGACAAGTTCGCCATAACGGTGCATTAGAGACTCTAATTTGTAAGTCGAAGAATACAAATAAATGTGGAAAATATTAGTAGATTCTATGTATAGATTTTTGCGTGACAAACTGTCATTCTGAAGCGCGAAATTCCGCAGTGGCTTTTATTTCGGGTAAAATAATTATACCAAAATATTCTTAATTAGAACCAAAACTACACTAAGTACTGTAGATGTGTGTCAGTTGGGCACTGGGTGTCCCTTTGGGAGTATCGGTTGTAGTATTTTTAATTTTCCTAATAGTTGAAAATCCTACAAAATCAAAGCTTAAAAATGGACGATGAAACTATTGACAAGATATTTGCTGGAAATCTTGAGAATCTTCCAGCCGTCAGCTCAAAAATTGTCAGAATTTTTACCAGCTCAACGTTTACAGGTAGGCCAGATAATTTTCCATTATAAATTCCTTTGATACTTTTATCAAAAAGTGATTTTTTTTAATCCGTCTTTCAGACACTGGCCTAGAACGAAATACACTGATGGCAGAAGTCTATCCGAAGATCAAAGAGTACTGTCGGGAGAAACACGGGTTGGAATTTCAAGTGGTGGATATGCGCTGGGGAATTCGAGATGAAGCCACGGACGATCATATGACGACGGAACTTTGTATGAGGGAAATTATCAACTGTCAGCGACTGTCTATGGGCCCAAATTTTGTAGTAAGATCGATTTTTTGGTTAATTAGAGTGTTATATTGTATTACTACATCCTATAACATTACTAACTAAGAATTTTTCAACTCTAATACAGGTATTCCTGGGTCAAAAATATGGCTACCGTCCCATTCCAACAATCATTGTTGCTACTGAATTGATTCTATTGAAGGAAACACTTAGGAAGATGGGAGTTGACACGCATTATCTAGACTTGTGGTATCGAAAGGATACGAATGCAGTCCCTCACATCTTTATTCTTCAACCGATCTCTACTATACTCTTTCATTTTTGCAATAAGGTATTAGTTCAATGCATAATCATTATTTAAAAAAGATTTTTTAGCTAAAAAACGAAACTACCTAACACTAGTTGAATAAATTGAGGGAGAATAATACTTTCTGATAATTTAGGAAGCTCCAAAGTTACAAGCTCGGGACCAAGGAATCTGGTGGGACACATTGAGCAAAATGCAAAAGCTGTTGAGGAAAGCAGCTCACAGATGTTTAGTGGACAAAACAATGCCGGAAGATGCAGTTCACAGCTATTTCATGTCAGGTGATGTTCTCAAGATTTGAAGCGCGGAAATATTTTTTCACTGGCTATGTAAAAGCACTGAATAATTTGAATGTTTCTTCTTTTTTTTCGTTTTAGTGACAGAACGAGAGGTAATAAATGGGCTGTTGAATGTAGAGAACACAAAGGGATGCTGTCTTGGCTATATCCGAATGATTCAGAATATAAATCTGCAGAATGTGAAGAAGGCTTGTAATTATATTGATTTTATCGGGCGTACTTTGGATACGGAGGCTGCCGTATTGTTAGGGAATTTAAGGGATGAAAGACTGGTTGCAAAATTGGAGCCCTCCAATCTTCAAAAGTATATTCAGTACCATTTACCTTCTTGTAATTTTAAATGGTGAATTTAAATTTAATTGGTGAGTTTTATTAGTAAATTTATGTTCGGTGGTATTTCTGGGTAGGTACACTGTGGAATGGATGGGCCGTGAAGGTCTTGCCCTCGCCACGCACGAAGAATATCTTAACCATTTTCTACTCCATTTCTACAAGAATATTACAAAGTTGGTGGATCGTGCCATGAAGAAAGAAGACACGTCGGCTTTCGGTGCAATCATCACGGAGCAACTTCAGCATCTCAATGCTTGCAACTACTCCACTGGGAGTTTCCACGGGAGGGAAGAAAGCTTGGCTAAAGCGAAGCAGTATATTTTGGGGGACTTGACCACGCCTTTTGTACTGTATGGAGCGGGGGGCTGCGGGAAAACTTCCTTGCTTTCTAAAATTGCTAGTATGAGCTTTCCCTGGTATGCAGAGAGGGGGGCACTGCCACTTCTTATTATAAGGTATGAGCCGTTATTTTGGGAGCCTTAAATTTTGGAGTCAAATAAAATAAAAATTAGTAGTGCCTAGTAATTAGTAGTATTAGTACTATTGGTTTCTTAATACGAACAAAAAGGTTCCTGGGAACGACCCCCGACTCTTCAACCGTGACTCCAATGCTCACGTCCATCTGCCAACAAATCTCTTTCAACTTCAATCTGCCCATGGAAGATATTCCGGATGATTTGGTTCCGCTCACGGCGCACTTCAAGGAAATGATAGCCTTGGGCACTGCTCAGAGACCATTTCTACTTTGTCTTGACTCTATCGATCAGCTGATGGGATCTTCTGGGGCTAGCAAATTAACCTGGTTGCCCTCTAAGCTACCTAAGCATTGCAGAGTAAGTTAAATACAAACAGAGTTTTGCAGCATATATTATATAGTAATAAAACTAATGAACCTAAAATTGTATCCTCAGATTGTGCTTTCCTCCGTGTACGAACCAGCAGATGAAATAATATCCAACGACTACTTACTTCTTCGAAGGATTATGGACTCGGAGGATAGTTTTCTGGAAGTGTCTCCCCTTGGAGAGGATCTTGCTTGCAAAGTAATCAGAAGATGGCTGGAGGGAGCGAATCGAGATGTGAG
>JAQFZC010002207.1:0-24300 GCA_034695205.1 Dicyrtoma fusca | reverse complement strand
GGGGCTCAAATAATCGCCGGGTTTGAGGCTCAAAGTTTGGATAATCGCCGCGGCGATTATTCGGTCAATTACGGTAAATATTTCTGTGTACGGTTATGTTACTGTAAGTTAAAAAATAACAACGCAGTGACAAGAACCATTTACATACTTCCTTAATACGTAGTATATATAATCACCTTTTTTATTATTTTTATCACGCTCCAAGCCCATGCTACTAACAAGGACAGCAACAACAGAAGTCTCACTCACAGTAAAACCATTTACTCAACCTTGTACATTGTTTCGACTTCAAAAACACCACATTTTATGAGAGAACAAGGCAGAGGGCAGACTGCATAATTCAAGGAAACAGATCGGAGAGTATTAGCATTTAAATTTAGTATCACAAGCAGTAATTACTCTGTCCCTGGAGGGTACAGGCTGTAACGCGCAGCTTGCATTCCATTTACATTTCATTAAATCTGAGGAAATAAACTAAGCGATTTAAAAAAAATACTAAAATTTAGTGTGAGCAAAAGTATACCTTTACTAAAGACGCAAAGTGAAAGTGACTAGTCTTAATATTTCACTAAAGATAAGTCAAAGCTTTCAATCTTCACCCTCCCCTATTAGATTAAGCTATTTTTCGTCCCCAGTAATGCATTACATACATACATATATTTATATTTATAAGCCTAGACTATTAAAAAAAGTCCACATGTTTTACCAAGTTCGGTAAAACTTTAAAAAAGAATTATCATTAATTAATTTGTAAATTACAACAGAACTAACGATAAGCTGTGTAGAACACCTACTTTCTCCTTCATTAAGCAAACAAATATAACAAAAATCATAGGCAGCCATATGGACGCTGGCATCACAATGCAGTTATATTTGACTCGCCTGTCGTAAACTGCCGTTTGCTATACTTAAGCAATTCCCCTGCATGCAATAATATACAATGTATGCTACCTACATACAAATATCGATTTTTACTGCTAAAACGTATGCTATAACAGGAAATTGTGTAATTAATTTTCCCCCAATATTGTCAATAACTCTGCACTACATACAGTAAAAATATTGACAGTCATCGGAGCTTCCATACATATTTAAAGAGCAGACATAGCTGATGCTACTTTTACCAATCCGCATTTTAAAAAGGCGTCGTTCTTTTTAAACCGGCCAATTTTGAAAACTAATTTACAGTTTTGATTTCAACAAGTATAGTTTAATGAGTAATGCAATGATTTAAAAAAATTGTCATTTTTGAAAATAGTTTGTTTAACAACAATTATTGGCTTTATTGGTGATTCTGAAAGCGGTCGTTTTAATCACTCTCTAAAGATTTTTAAATTAGGGTCTTGACTCAATATTTAAATTCCGGAATTTCTTGTATAGGCGACGCCGCTCCTATTCTCAATATAGTTAGTTTACCTTTTTGGAAAACTTGGACTATTCTACACGAGATACATACCTATGCAGATGTAGAAAGGGCAAAAGGTCATGAAATTGAACTAGCTTTCCCCGACATTTGTGATTGTTTGTATTTGGAATGGCAGAGGACGATGACTGGGATGGAACGGCCTGCTTCCCATTCTCATTGCGTTATTGCACTGCTGCTGGTCGTCTGGGTTCGAAGTGCAAACGCATTTCTTGTCCTGATCAAAGTGAAAGAGGGTTTTTTCGTAAATGCTTATTGTCTTGCGCTTGATAGAATGCAATGGCAGTGGCTTTCGCCTGCCTTTCATAGCATGAGAGCTGGAGTGGTCTTCCAGTCTCTGATCTCTTTGACCCACTCTTCATGATCATCTCGACGAAGCCATTACAGTCTCACGCCAGACCCAGAGCCAGAGCCAAATCGCCAAACTATACCAAGTCACGGTGTTTTGAGCCTGAGTGAGTCCCGGGTACTCTGATCTTATGAAATTGACGATTACCAACAACAGCCAGAGTGAACAGTGAGCACCACTACCATCCAACCACACCAGAGAGCCAGAAAATAATCGTATCCACCTAGCTAGATATGTCTTTTACGAACTAGCCACGCATCTTTTTTTTCCCGGGGCCTTTCAATTATTACTTCCTTGAATTACTCATTGGAGATCGAAACATCTTACAGTATCATATTTTTCCCTTTTATTTAGCGATCTACTCTGTTTGAAAATGTCCCTCGCACGTTTCATGTGTTTGATTGTAGATACTAAGTGCAATATAGGTACTTGAATAGTTTACAGATGATGATACTCAGGGTGAAAGCTTGTATGTTATTTGGAAGCGTGACACAATACCTGCAAGGCCCCTTACGCAGCCCGCTGGAAATTGACTTGGTGTGGTATGGTAAAATGAAATTGCATGGCACGTCGGTAGTATAAATACGTAATTCGTGAAGACCTTGCCCCAAACCCTCGACACCCATCACCACCAAACCAAACGCCTGTAATTAGATAAGCAGCCACTACTTTCTGTCTCCAAACAAAGGACCCGTGCAATGCCAGCCATACTGTTCAATCCACCCGATTGTAATGTAATGAAATACCGCATGTAATGTATACTCTCGGCTCTATACACCATGTGCATGTTGGGTATACAAGAATGTAGATTCGTTCTGGTATTGGAATTATAGGTGGCTTATCTTGAGATCTGTAATATAGATTGAACATAGTTGGGACGAGGATATGGAGCGTTAAAGCAAAATTTCGGAAAGATAGAGATTCACGTTGTGTGGTTATCGATTTAAGTATTACGATTACGTTATTACGTAAGTAAGTCCAATAACTCCGACACGGATCCTCCAAGCTCTACTCTACGGTTCTCAGCGAAACAGTAGTATTAGTTGAGAGTATCAGCGTTAAGGCTCCCGTTATAGCTTGGGACGGAGCAGCATTAGAGGAAGTATTGAACCGGATTATTGGATAACTTGATTAAATTGAATTGGATTGAGAACTGATGAGGGTAAAAAAGTAAATAGTAAAAATACTAATTAGGAATTATGCTTCGATGAATTTTAATATTAATTTGAATTTTGTTTTCTCCTAGAATATTAAGCCGTGCAAGTACCTACCAGAATTATAGGTTTGATGAGGCTATATAGTGTAAACGTATCTATATAGTCCACTGGTACGCAAGAAAGAAAGCCAAGAATGAATTTTAAGCAAATACGACGGCTTTTATCCCCACACTATTCACCCAGCCAACGAGATGCTTCATCAAACTAAAAACCCTAGAGGAATTAGCCATGCTACTCAAAAATATCTTTCCTTCCCTTTCCCTATCAGATGGCATCATTCAGAGCAGCACAATTAGGGACACAGGCTCATGCAAAGACCGTGACGTGGACAGGAAAGAACTCCCTTATTTGATGGGGTACGTCCACACATATAATTATATTGTTTACTTATAAAAGAAAATATTGTACAAGCAAAACTAGTAAGTATTACCTAACAAGTATACAGTATACACATGTGCTTAATACGTGCTGTGTGTTAATTACAGATGCATCCAAATACATAGCGAAAACTCCGGCCTTTTCCTTTGTTGAAAATGTGGGCAAAAAGAAGAATCAAATTTTTAAAAATGCATGGACAGTCGTCTATGAAGAAGCCAAGAGCCTGTAATTACCACAAATGAGAGGCGACAGCAATGACTTCTTCAATAAAAATGCACTGGGATGTATGATAAAGGGTAATAATAATACTGAGTAGTTTGTGTGTGTGTGTGTGTATGTAAAACAATGGCCAAAACCCTAAAGGCGTTGCTCTCTTTTTACTGCTTCAGTTTTTGTTTCAGTGAGGCAAATAGCGACGACTAAGGCCAACAGTGAAGGCAAGTCTACGGTCTGCCCTCTAAATGTACGCACATATACACACACGCTCAATTCTTTCCATTTCATTTCACTTCACCGCGTTGTACAGCAGAAAGGTCTAGTGCAGCTAGTAGCGTGGAGAAAACCATTTAAAATACAGTACATATGTACATATGTATAGTTAAAATACATAGAAATTATTCTGACTAAAAGCCATCAAATGAAATCTACTGTCTAAAAACTGCTACTCAAGAGCGAAACACAAACACAATACCGTACCACACAACTCAATAACATGAATAATCTAAACAGGAAAGACCTTCAATATCGCTTTCATTCCATCTTCTTTCGCTGGTCATGTGTTTCATACTGCTTGGTTTTTCGGATGAACCCGCAATAGCACCAGAATCAGAACCAGTACCCGCACTACACACTGCCACGGCACAGGCATATTCTGATCCTTACACAAAGCAACTTTCACCTTCACCATTAATTTCCATGGTCAGTAGAAGTCGGCACCCACGCCAAGCCACGCCACTCCAAGCCAAGCCAGTCTTTTGCATAAATAAATCACTCAACCTATAATACAACACAACCCATACATACGTATGTGTACAAAGGCACAAACAGACCGATATAAATAACTCCTTGTCCTGTCCACATTTTTTTGCAGCTGTGGCAGTAATTGCCAGTAAACATATTTTTTTGGCTTAAAAAACTAAAAAACCTTTTAGTTACAACAAGAATTCAAAAATGCTTAAATATGGCGGGTTTTGTACTTTCAAAAAGTAGAGATGTGTCATTTTGCTCTCTTGCCAATATTTGCCTTTTCTGCTTTTTTCATCTCATTCATTGTATTAACGAAAGTAAATCCAATTCCAGCAGTCTATTAAATAGATGCTGGCGTCAATCTGACCAAGTCATGTAGGCCTTATCAGCATTCCAAAAAACATTTTACTCAAGTAATTACCCGCGCATCCTATAATCTTCTGGTCTATTTAGTACAACTATTGCATAACTCAAAAATTAATAATACAAATTTCAAAGTTTTGTCTCTAGTTTTCCCTTTCTCCGTACTCTATTTTTTCATCGAAAATTCAAATTCTTGCATGTTTGTATGTAAAACTTTTCCTTGAACCGACATCATTACATTCAGAGAGACAGAGATGTCGATGTCGAGTTTGAAATCTATAGACATATCGATTTTGCTAAGCCTATGCATGATACAGGTAGATGCAGGTAGGGAGAAAATATACGGAATTTAGAAGGCGCAACTGGATCGTAAAAGTTGCATAACGCCTTAGTTTACAATTTTTTTTAGTGCGAAAGTGTGTGTGTATTTGTATGTGTGTGACCAACTTATTTAACTTTTCGCCCAAGCAAGAAAGTCGAGTCGTGTCAAGCCCAGAAAATTCAATTCTAAGCCACGCCAAGTCAAGTCTACTCTTTAGGAAATCTTTTTCTCACTAGCTTTCTCTTTGGCTTTCTCTTTTCTCTTTATTTTTAGTTTTCTCCTCAAGAAAGCGAGAGACAGAGAAAAAAGTTTTTAGCTCCACTCCCAATTTTTGTATTCATGTATAGACATTATTTGCATCTGAAAAATAAGGAGGCTTGCATTAATCTAATGATGGAGAAAGCATGAATACACAATAATATATTTATAAGTATATTGCATGTATAGCAATACCGTATCTAATACATTGCATTGGTTATGTTTTATGGACGCAAATCCAAAATACCTTTAGCATAGCTCACTATTAAGGGAGCGCCAACACACTGCGGACAACATTTCGAGTTACAATGGTAAGGCTATTTGGAATATTTTGTGGTAAAAGCTGAAGAAGTGGCCGCAAAGTAAAAAGTAGAACCAAATACCATGATCAAGTTTTAATTTTTTTAATCTGGTAACGGGTAAGACTTCAAAACAATTACTTATTACAAATAAAATACCAATTTCTTACAACAAATATAATTAAAATTATTCAAAATAGTTTCACTTAAAATCAAAAATATAAATTCGACAAAAACAAAACTTTTTTTGTATGCCATGTAGGAGTATTTGATCAAAATCGCCATTCATTTTAATTTGAACTTGTAATTTCAAGTCTTTCTACTCAGCAGATCTAAGATGCTTCACTAGAAACTACTGGGGCTCTTAAAAGTGTGGCAAGGGGCAAGGTTATTGACAACATATTTTTGGTTTTTACCGGATTTTCAATTATGACTGGAATTCCTTATAAAACTTTAAATTAAATAAAACTAGGTAAGTTGCAGCTGATTTATAGCTTAACGGGTACTTTTATTCCCAGCTAATGATGTTAACCACGGCTGATCGAAAAACTTTAACGCCCATAACGCGTAGTATCCACATCCACCTACACAGTAGTGTAGAGGTCTAGAACGTTCACGGGCAGGCCGGTAAAGTATTCGTTTCCGAAATAGCTTCTTAAAAATGTAGATATTACTGTTACTGTTATACACTAGTTAAGGCTAGCTATACTATCATGGTTTGTACGTTTTAAAAGATGCAATAAGGTGAAAACAAAGTGGTAGGTGTGGTATATTTCCAAAAGAGTTTATGTATGACCTCTTAAAATAAGAACATACTTAAAAGCAATAAAAATTATGTGTAAACATTACATTACATGCAATTGTTCTTTCCCAGTTCCGGTTTTCCCACCTATGTACGAATACAATCATTTCCTTGGAACAAGACTGTCAAAATATATCAACCACCGATTCTACAACGATGAACAGATTTCATACCAATAGCACCAAATATATAGGCATATCCGCCTTAAATTGATAGGTTAAAGTATGGCAAGAAAATCGAGGTGTAGCGGTTAAAGGTGTACAAACAATCAACAATAGTCCAAAGTACATGCATATAGCGAGCAAATTCTAGAACTGTATTTAAAAAAATGTGTAGAAATGATGTGCCAAAGGTGTGTCAATAAACAAACCAAAGGAAAAGAGCGCCAACAGAGAGCAAGCCACACACGGATTTCTCCAACTGATGGAAATCTTCCATTTTCCATCTAAACAGTCGCAATCACTCATTGCCCAGCAGACAGACATACAGGGTGGATCTCCGTGAACGCTCGCTTCTCGCAAATGTCCATCTGCTTTTAGCATATGTGCAAAACAGCATTTTTATTTTTAAAAAATGATAAAAAACATACAAAATAGAGTTGAAAAAATCTATTGGACGTAGTGGAGCCCGGCTGGAGATTTTTTATTGATATCTTTGTGTTAATTTATTTTGTTTTGATATTTTACTATGTATGTAGTAGGCGGTACAGGAAAGAAAGTGCGCCATGCAGACCCTCACCAAGATCATAACAAATTACTGGCTTGCTTTGAGCTGAAACTAGTTTGTCTTCTGGTTCTGAAGTGCAGCTTGAGTTAGTTCAAAAACTTTGGAAATTAAAGAAAGGGGGCATATATTACTTGTATGCATATAGTTTATTGTACCTTTCAAAATCGGAAAAGTTTGCTTATGCATAAAACTCTTGTACGTTGTAACATGTAACTGCATGTGCTTTTTCCATGTGTTTGTCAATTGCAGATGTAAAAAATGTACCTAGTTAAACATACATACACTTTGCATTTTTTTGAAAAACTACAAAATGATTGTTTTAGAAAGTGACTTTCGCAGATAAAAGAGGAAAATACTGTTTCAAATGGGAATTTCTTAGAAATACATAGTAAGTAGTGAATGGAAAATCTTCTAGGTAGTTCATATTCCTTATTACTAGCCCGGAGATGTTCCTAGCTTTTGTATTAAAAAGTAAAATGAGAGTGCTGCATATTCAAAATGTACATTATTTACTCCTTCTTTTTACATACGTAGTCATTTGAAAAATGTAAAAGGTCTTTGAAAGCATCGATAAATTTTAAATAGATATTTAAAGTACAACAAACTGTGAAATGATTCTCTGACTTTTACTTTCAAGTTATTTGCCCCGCGTTGGAAGATCAAAGGACCACCCAGTCTAAAATGAGCAGAGTTGTATTATTTGATTTGTAATTTCCAATTCCAACAAAAAATATGTCTGTACCTGGAAGCAACGCTTGGAACTGGAACATCTCCATCTTCATTAAGAGAGGGAAAGTTTGATTGATAATGTACACAAGTAGAGTTGAAGGCTTTTGGGATTTCTGGAATGGGCTGTTATATTGTGATACACTTATAGGCATAGGCAACAGTAGAGGCTGAATGTTTCTATTTATTGTTTATATTACTGGCATGTATAGTGTAGGCTGAGAAGCAATATGAGCCAAATGACCAAATTAATTTTGCGTGAAAATCACTGTAAGCACAGATGTAAGGTGTATAACGTTCTTAGACCTTGTATGTGTTAAACTTTTTACAAAAGAGTTTTTCGAGAAGTGCTAGTCTTGAAAAATAAGCTATTGAATAAAGCTGGAAATAATGTATTTAATAACAATTTTCTATGTTTAAATATTTCAATTCCTTTTTGCGATGCATATGTGTCCCCTATGTTTTATGAGTAGTTTCTAAATAAACGCAAACTAAGGATACCTAGTAATTTGGCTAAAGACCAGTCCACAAAACTGAAATAGACTTATCCTAATGGTCTATACGGAAGCAGTTGTCTCTCGAAGCCTATGCGATTGAGATTATCGACTAGGTCTCTTCTGGCCAACGACATAAATAATTACACGTGAGCATTCAGCCTATGTACACAAAGTTTTTGCTCCATTCCCCAATAAAATGATTTACTTTTCGAGTTTAGTTGATATATTTTTCTTATTTGTGTTTGATTAGAAACGGAATTTTGGTAGAACTTATAATTTCCGCAGGTTTTACTTTCAATTAGAATCAGTCCGACTCAACTTTCCAAATTCCTGTTACTTTTTGGAGGCCAAAGGCTTATTTTTTTGTATAAACTTAACTTCGAGTATCATTCTTATTAAATCATCCGCCAGCGTATTAGCCTGCAATTCATTCTAATTCTAATATGCGCATACCAACATTTATTTTTTGTTAATCTGGTATGATACTGAAATGGTAAAATATCGATAAACCTTGATTGTTGCTTTTGCAAATCCATTTTGGTTATTATTGCGAGAGTAATTTATCGTACTTGGATGTTTGGTCAAATACTTTGTCGATCGTATTAATTATCATTTACAATATTATAAACTTATGATTTTATTAAAGTTCAAAATACTATAAAACATCCTTTTTAAAAACCTATTCAAACAATTTCGTGAGTGCTTTTTTACTAAAACGCTGTACATACCCCTCTTACGTACTACATTTGCAAGCCCAAGTCAGGCCTCCTAAAGAAATACCTGTACTACATTTAGACAACTAGGAGTAGTGGGTGAAAAGTGGAGTAGGAAATAGAAATAGAATATAAATGAACAACTGAAGTACAGATTAGAAAGTCTGACACTATTCCTCCCCCCGAACTCATTCACATCACCTCGCATCAATTGTACCTAAGAATTCCACTACAACTTAGGTTCTTGTTCCTTCCAAAGAACTCACACTGCACTGATCAGTACTTTCACCACTTTCACTGCACTCGCAACTACAGTACATGAGACCTCCAAGAATTCCAATAATTTTAACATGTTGGGTTTATGATGAGACTACGTGCTCTCCACATATATTTTACATATTACAGATATTTTCCTGCTTCAGAGTGTGATTCGTCCTGTACTTTCTCTTTTGCTTTCCCTAATACACACATCTCACGTCACCGAACGACAAACCTCATGCTCATGGCAGAAGAAAGCCCGACTGAACCAGCCCGCCACTTCACTTTCACCACTTTCACCACTTTCACATTTGCTATTAAATTCCTAAACTTCCACATACCTATTGGTCCTTCCCCAAGTCTCTTTCCTTATAACCAAAAACACTGGGGGACAAGCAATGCCAATCCAACCTGCATTAACACTTATACCTACAACCTAACCAAAAGATAAAATGACGAAATTATTATTTAAATTGTACATTCGGAACTTGGACTAGTTTACTGCTTTATTTGTATATACTGTATTCTTTGAAGAACTTTAAATTAAATCTAAATGCGTTCTATATGACCTTCATGATATCAAAGTTGTCTAAACCTAAACTATTAAGTGACATGTTTTTCCCTATTTAAACTGCTTTAACTTTACATTTCTTGTAGTACAGTACGTGATGTACAGGTAACGTTTTTCGCTTTTATATTTCCGTTGAATAAATTAAACTAGCCTTGCCTTCAAAACCGAAGTAGCCTTACACCAATGGCGTAATTTTGTAAATGCCTCTAAAGGCGATGAAAGCTATAATAGATGTACAGCAAAGTACCTTGTAAAACAACAATTTGAGCCGAAAGAGAAAGTAAAAATATATATTCGTCAGGATACGTCTCACAGTCCGCCACAGTGCACTGCACAGAGACAAGTAGATAATTTTTTACCAAGAAATAAAACGATTCATTTCTCTTTCAATTAATTAAACTGTTCTAACTACAGATACATACGTACTTTAATGGTACGTACGTACATTAAAGGATGGATTCTTTAATACTAGGCATGTGAAAGCTGTCTGATGCATGACTAAAAGTGATGTGAATTACTTCCTCACAATACACCATATACAATTTTTTTGCTGCGTATTTGATTTTATTTTATTGTGAAGAAAGTCAAAGGTAAGCAGTTTCCGCCTTGTCCTAATATGTGATGCTTCGATGCTTGCCTACTTGGCTTTAGTATTGTTGGCTTGTTGTAAGTACTTTGGCACAATTTCACAAATTAGTGTGAAATAAATCTTTGTCCCAGCTGTAAGAATATAACACGCTCTGCAGACAAAACCTACTGGACTTGACTAAGGAAATCTTGTAGAACGGATGCAGGATTGAGATTTAAGTGACTAGTTTTTTAAGAAGTAATTCCTTTCGGTTTTTTCCACTGCACTTTATAGTCTTACATTCTAGCGCACTAGAACTGTGTCAGTATACTCTCAATGGCACATTTGGTATTTCTTTGGTAAACTTTGGTTTCCTCTTACTGTGTTTAAAGTAATAGGCACGTTGCAATAATCTATAAAACACCACAAATATATATAGGGGCTCGTTCTTATGCTGATATTTTGTATGGAGTCTTTCACTTACAATGTTATGTAAGGCTCGCTGGTATACATACGTGAGTGTCAGATCGGCGTTTAAACATTTTTGAGAAACGTAATTATTCTATTTTGCTCTTATGTGTATGTAATTATTTTATAGTAGTTTTGGACACATGCTTGTGCTTTTTAGGTCTCCTAAATTTATTTTCTCTTTCTACTAAACCTCTCTAGTAAAGCTCTAACCTATTAACAATAAGAAGTTGTTTCTTTAAGCGTTACTTATTGGCATTGTATATAGATGCTGATTATATGAAACAATCATTTATGTAAGCAGAAGACACAAACAAGCCAATGGAAATCAGCAATGTTGCACTGTGCAACTTGCACATTATCCATTCGCAATTCCTCACTATATTAAATTATTTACAGTGATCACCAAACACTCTTGGATTCAAAGGATACATAATAATTTCCAAAGGTCTGTAGATTCAATTGTCGGTAAATGTCAGGATAGAATATTGTAAAGTCCTTTATAAAGTAGGTGAATAGTGTTTATGTATCAAGGTTGTAGAAATATGTTGAGGCAAAGATCGTCTATGAAAAGGCAATGTGCGGTAGATCCAACGCGAACTAAAAGCAAAATGAGGTATATTCAAAAACAAAAAACAAATCTTAAAAGCAAAAGGAGGTATGTATTTCTCATTTTGATTTTGACAGTGTATTGAAATACCGCACTTTGGTTTTAGACTGCATTGGATTTACCTCATTTTGCTCCTTAAAAGACGATATGCATCTACTGTGTCAAACAGTGGCTGTCATTGCTTTGTTGTTGTCGAGGGAGTTTAAAGAGGTTTTGGTGTCTGGCTCGACCTTCTTCTATGTCATGGTAAATCTCACATCTATGTCTCTCTTAAATTTCCTTTCCTCCCAAGACAAAGGAAAAGGCAATGGAAGAAAGAAAATCTACGAGAAAACACTAGGCTGGGATCACTACTACTATCACTGTAACTATCACATGCCCTACATTGCAATGCATGCACATGAATCCAAATCCAAGTTGTGCCCACTCTTTTAACTTTCTCCCCAGAGTTGACACGCACGTAAACGTAAAATGGGCACTAGGAAGAGGACATAAGGTAGGGAGAGAACGAAAGCGAAATTTCATTTTGCATTCCGGTCCTTTCCCTTTCTAAGTTCCTTCTCTCTCTCTCATTCGCATCCGCATTGCATTATTTCCCTTTGTTTTCTCCGACGTCCTTGAAACTCAAAAGTTTACTCATGAGTCTTCTCCTTTCTAAGTATCCCCGACTGCCTCTTCCGCTCTAAAATCTGCATTTAAACCCTTAGAAGGAAATACGAGTGTACTCGCCGTAGCAGAGACAATAGGCATGAATATACGGAAAAAATAAGAATCCCGTTTGAGAAAAACGAGTGTCTCGTTACTAGTCGTTACACATGGTATAGCAATGCACATTATTGCTAATGAAGAAGCAAAATAACAAAACGTTCCTTACAACAGTCAGAAATAGGTGCAAACGAGCGTATACACAAAAGAGAAAGCATTTAAAGTAGTAAAGTTTACCATATTTGAGCTTTCTTCCCACAGCTAAATTTGAATTAGCATGCATATAAAAAGTTGCAAGACTTATTGCGTATATTTTTAAATGTAAAATACACTACAATCAATCAACTGCAGTTTCTAAACCTCAAAGCAGCAGCGAGATCATTTTATATGCAACTGAACTCAATAGTATGCTTTCCAAGTGAAAGTCGGGGAAAAATTCTTTGGTTCTTCAGCCACAAATTCGTACTCTCTGATGCACGGAAAGAGAAAGCATGAGAAGGAATAACAACAACAGTAACACTTTGGAGAAAGTACTTTAGCTTATCTTTCTTCTTTTGTCTCCTTCACTATTTCAATACAACACATTCATGGTTACTGATTTGATACAAGTGCACATATTTTTCCTTCGTCTCTCTCCAGCACTAGTCAGTCGCTGTCCAATTCCATTCAAATTCAAACTATAAAATAAACTCCAACTCCCATAGTATCCCATTTGTATTTGGTGAACAGAAAGGGATAGAGAGCAGAAAGAAACAGGTTAAAAGTTAGGTAGGTAGCAGCAATTTTCCACTAAATTTTTTATGCATTCAGTTTCAGTATATCTCAGTAAAATACACCAAGACAAGGAGGCAATACAATAAAATAGAAAGAGCATGAAGAAAATTCGTACTTTCACCAAAGCACTAAAAGCTAAAAAAAAATATTTACTATTTTATGAGCAAGAGCATTTATCGATTGTTGAATCGCTCGTTGAAGTTCTTTGTAGAAATTTTTCTTCCGTTTATCATAAAATGCAAACCATCAAGATGTCATAAACATTTTTAAAAATAATAGAAGGATTATTACAAATTTATTAAGAAAACGAAAGCGCATAGGATTGTTGTAGCACTTTACTTCCCCGCATATCTGTCGATTCACCTGCTTCAACGCTACTAGCTCCTCTGGTCGTGCGTGTGACAGTAAGATATCTTTTACCTCTCCCTTCACCAACATAATATGTAGAAGTTTAGGACGGAGGAGATTATGTGTTATATTTTGTAAGAAACCACAAGTACAATATATTATAGCATAGGACAGTATTACACTTTTTTAGTTTATTTTCAGAACGCTTTCTACTAATTCTCATGGATTGTCAAAGCTGAGAGCGAATGTGGGTGTGAGTTAAGGGGCCTTCCGATTATTACTTTGTAGGGATGTACAAGTTTATTAGATAATGGGTCTTTTTGCAAGGAAAATATAAGCAAGAGACACTTGACATAGTATTTGCAAGAGCCTTTACAGAAGCTCTGAGTATTTGCAGATGCACTGGTATAGGTAAGTTGGCACATAACTCGAATAAAGAAAGTGAAAAATTAATATATGGCTCCATTTAAGTTTCCTGTCATACGTCCTATCGTCCACGATTTACAGTTTTCCCACACAAAACGTATCCCAAAGATTTCAAGTGTGTGGCAAAAGCACACTTTCATATAGCTTTACATTCCATTAAATTATGTATCCCATTACGCTAGATACAACGCATCATTTGTCCACCATTTAATCTTTATGTCCACAGAAGATCCTTAAAATATTCAAAATGCTGCGGAATTTACTGGATTTGCACTACCGACTGATTGTAATGGCAAAATGTGGTAGCCATTTGTCTTAAGCTTACAACCAAACCTACTTCTGACGTAGCAGCTGGCTGAAAAATGCAATGCAGCGTAAAATATTCCATTACAATTTAGAACTGTAAAGAAATGAAAATTAAAGGGAGAGGAGACTAATAAATTCAAAACTCATTTGGATTCTTCACAAATGTTTTGCTTTCATGATCATCCATTGAAACACTGCTGCTTAAAAAATGTATAACTTTTAAAAAACCCACTAACTTAAAATAAATTAATTTCGTTCATAATATTGCAGCGGCTATAAGGCTATCCATTACAGATGTAATTTTATCTTATACCATGCTACACATTTTGGAACAATAAATTTGACTCTGCTCCTCATCGAAAGTCACCAGAAAAAAAAGGAAGGAATAAGAAATATGTATTATTGATAAGAGGAGGGAAGTGCGTAAGGGGGGGGACACGTACATAAATGGGTCACGGGAAAGACGTATGGGCTTGGGCTCTGGTCCCTATTCTTTCTTTTCTTTGTTGGTGCCTCATAGAAAAACTTCTCGACATCTCCTGTCTTTGAACTGATAATGAAACAAGAGATAGTCGTTGCACGTGTCAGTTCTTCTAGAAATCCATAAGATGGATAGGCCTACGAAACCCTTGCCTCAACCTCCAAGAGAAAACTAACTTCCATCCCATCTGTGTACTGTAAAACTGTGTAAATGGCAAAACGTCCCATCTGCATCCTATTTTTAACTTGAATAACATTGTTAGATGTACAAAGTACAAATGCACTATTAAGTATGTAGAAGCAAAGTTACAGTACAAACAATCTCTTTACTTTTCCTTCATCTATTGTACACCTTTCTCTGGGAATGGATAGCTTTGTTTGCATTTTACAAGGTGAAAAACTTTGTGCCTGTATACTTATATAATTATGCACAAGCACAGGATCTAGGTGACCATTTTTTCACCTCGCACTGGTCCAATTTAAGAAAATACTTCAAGTAAATGTATTGCACCATTTGATATGGATTCGTTTTTGCATGTAAGTGCATATGTATACGTTCACCCTCTTTCACTCACATCCTGACAGTATCTAGGTACCTATGCACTGTACAATTCTCTTTGGGGCACTGTAAATGTTACGTAATAAAAACGAACTACCTTTAACTCATTCGGAACTGCGAAGCCATCAACCATGGAAAGAATGCTTTGAAAAAGTGTTCATTGTACAATAAAGTTTTTCAAAAACGTCAAAACTAGTTATTACCACGTTTTAAAATGGTCAAAACAAGAAATTAGCGTTTTTAGAAAGGCCAAATCTATTTACTAACACTTTTTAAAAAGGTCAAACCAAGAAATTTGTGTTTTCAGCAGGGTCAAAACTAGTAACTAACACTTTTTAAAAACGTCAAAGCAAGAAATTAGCGTTTTTAGAAAGGCCAAAACTATTAACTAACACTTTTTAAAAAGGTCAAACCAAGAAATTTGTGTTTTCAGCAGGGTCAAAACTAGTAACTAACACTTTTTAAAAACGTCAAAGCAAGAAATTAGCGTTTTTAGAGAGATTCAAAACTGGATATTACCGTTTCAAAAAGGTTACAGCAAAGCAAAAGTTTGAGGTAAAGAGAAAGTACACTAAAATTATTATATTTAGCTCAAAGTTCAGAGAAGAAGACAAGTGACCAAACCGTGATGAAGGAAAAATAAATACTTAAAATATTTACATCAAGTATTTATGTAATGTAATAATTGAAATGCTCCTTATATTAGAAATTACGTGGATGTGTACGCTTCTGGCTGAAGGTGAAAGTACATGTGGCTGTCACTGAGACGGCTGTGCCCTGCAGACTGTATAGGAAGAGATAGGGACTTCATTGATGTCGTGCCATTTCAATCCCATGGACATCAATCCATCCAGGGATTCTAATTCAATTCGATGTATTCGACAAGGCACGAGAGACAAGGACTCTCCACTTTCTCTTTTTCTACTTTCTCCCTGTGCACCAGGAACGGAAGAGTGAAGTGAAAGCCCAACTTCCAGAGCTAAAGTGAAAGTGAAGAAAGGAAGAAGAACAACCAATATTTCTCTCACAAACTCATCTTCTTGTGAGTCTTGACAAACAACTGGAACTGAAAAAGGAGCTGAAGCTGGAAATATCTCGGTGCTTCCTCTCACAATTTCCAACACAGCGGCGTTTCAATTTACTTATCGAATTCTCCATAAAACGAAGCAAAATGACTCATATTCATAAATTGAACCAAGGCTGCATATATTCATAGTGTGGCAAATATTTCAAAACGACAATCACATTAAAGTTTAAACTATTTCAATAAATAGTATAATTATAATATGTAAATACATAGTACTATTATGTGGGCGTTATTCACCGCCCAACCGCCCACACATTAGCCAACGGTTACATTACCAATTAAGATGCAGCCAGGAGCAATAAACACCAAAAACTTAAACAACAAATGCTAAAAACGTTTGAAAATATTATTCTTAAAATAAAATACATGTAAATAACTATATAATTGTTTTTACAAGTCCATTTAAGAAATTGTGATATGTGACATCTTGCTTCTTAAGACAGAAAATGTCGGTTTTAGGTTAGATGTTCACTAGCCATCCAAATTCTTTGTCATGTCTAGTGCTGTCTTGCTATTTCCATGGAGCTATTTTTGGAAAATGACGTGGACGCCAAAAGGAAGTTTTGTAGTTTCGAGTTTCACTTCCAGCATCACATACATCTGTTCCCCGTGCCAAATCAACCTTCCAATTTGCCATTCCAAGAGTCCAAAACCATCCAAAAATCAAATATAACATCTAAATGTCACCGCTGGCAATACACGGATGCTGATACGATCCTGGAAGTAACCCTGGTGTCCTTCTGTTGTTCAGAGTACTTGTAAAACTAGCATTGCCATGCAATGGAACTCTCACTTTGTTAAACGTAAGCGCTCACACAGTACTCCATATTAGCTAGTTTGCACTGACCGGATTCTTGAGGTTCTGGGTGATGTTTAGGGAGAACAAGGCCATTGGATTCCAGGTATCCGGTCAGCACAAACTCGCTATTAACTGTGTATATAAGATATCCCATCCGTTTACGCCGCAACAATCCCTCACTTCAATTCACCTCACATTTTTCACCCTCGCCAAGCTCTCCTCAAGCATTTTTCACCCTGGCAAGTTTTACCACAACAATTTCTTGCCCCTTATACATTCTCTTCAAACACCTTTCACATCCAATTTTGCTTTAAGGTTGTTGACCCTACCTAGTTCACCTCAAAGAATGTATTCTGAATAAAATGTTAAATCATGTCTCCACAATTTACTGTACAAATTCGAACTATGGTACTGTCTTCTTATAAGCTTTAGCCTAAACCAGACCTTTTTTAGTATACCGGCCATTTTTTGGATCCGGGTATCTCTACTTGGATGTCATTGATACCGTAATGCTATTTCAAAGAGTTTCGTGGACCTTATTTTGAGTGCCGGCCATCTTTTGAATCCGGCTATATCTACTATCAGCTCTAAACCCCAGGCCCTAATTACAAAACTGACCATACTTCTAATTTATACGACATACGGTTCGCTCTATTTTTAACTAAACTTAAACTTTATAAGTAGATATACGCAACTATAGAAATATTTTACAAAGTAGTCAAAACACAATTTAGAAAGTCACATGTTATGTTTTAAAACAGCATGAGTTTTACAAAAATACTTGACGGTCAGGAAAAATATGCTGGTCTGTTCAGTAAAATAGAGTTCATAATCGCAATTTATGATTATCTCCGTCGAGAAAGCATTGCCATGACCTTTAGCAAAAAAAATTAATATCGAAATAGAAACAGCAAAACACGGAGCTATTAAAACCAAAGCAGTCCAAAAAAGTATGAGGGCTAAACTAACAGGGTTAACAATGCTTGAAGTAAAGCTAGATAAATTCTAGATCTTACTTTAAGTAACGTATTGTTGACTACCTTACTGGCTGCAGATATAATTTGTCTGAAGGCTTGTCAACAATTTAAAAGTGTTTTAATATTTTATGTAAAAGTCGTCAATTCGTCACGACAGACTTTATAATCTTTACTTTGTAATTTTAAAATGGAATTTAAAGCACAAAATCCCATTTAAAATTGTATACATGGAAAGTTACAGCTGAACGGTCGGCTACAGTCTCCAGGG
Source organism: Dicyrtoma fusca (assembly GCA_034695205.1). Taxonomy (NCBI): domain Eukaryota; kingdom Metazoa; phylum Arthropoda; class Collembola; order Symphypleona; family Dicyrtomidae; genus Dicyrtoma; species Dicyrtoma fusca. Next base: position 6,057 of record JAQFZC010002207.1, on the reverse strand, counting down.
CGGAAACGGAGATGGCATTTTGAAGAAATCTTTATTGGGACGCATCAACACGGATATGGATTTTGTAGTCGTTATCTTCAGTGACCCAGATTTGACAATTTCAATCTCGAGCTCAACCCCACATTCAGATCCTGCTTCAACAACAAAGAACAAGAGCAACTGCTGCGCTATACCCCCTATACTATCAGCTGGTGCTTTTTCCCTTCGAAAATAAGAGTACAGCCAGCTCTCCACATTAAATGCTTCAATTTTTTTTTTTGGAGCCCCAAACTGATACTCCTAACGATGATATGAATGCCTCACAAAATAACTCACGATCAGTGAACTAAAAAAGCTATGTACAGTCGTCCCAGTAACTCGAACGTGCGATTTTACGTTCTATTTGGTAGTTTTGACATGGGCACACAAATATCACTACAGTAAGAGTATAATAAAAGCTTGACATTTCATAATAAAATAAAAAAATCACTGTGTTTGTGTCTGCTGGTTGTTTTATTGCTGGACTGTGACTGTACCCATGTATTGCATGGATCTACGCATTGTGCATATTTTTATAGATTTCTTGGATTTGACTTGTAAATGTATCTACTCGTGCAGGGGCTCGTTAAAACAACGTGACTGTGTCTAGTCAGCAGCAGAGCAGTCTCGGTTGGTATGTTAGTTCATCCATATATGGATTTGACAACCGAATACAACGAATACTTAAGAAGCATATTAATTTAGTAACATTATTACTAATGTCACTGTCTTCTTTTTTTACTATAATTATTCTACTTGTACTTATCCACTGCATCGACTTGACAAAAAACTGTAGGGATTATGTTAACCTCGACGGTGATAAGAAAAAAAACTCAAATTGGAACGAAACTAATACCTCCCATTACTGAAAGAACTCCCCCCCCCATACTCATACGAGTATCTTCAAATTGTAATAGATGTATAGAAAATTAAAAATGAGCCAAGATATACGTAGCTTAGCTTGCTGTTCCGAACTTTTTTCAGTTTTATGGGTCAGCTTCCAGTTTTTAAATAAATTGATGCTGTCAGCTGGTAAATTAATTACAGCTCCACCATGTTCCGTGTAGATAAATGTGTGTATAGCCACCGCACATAATATGTAGCTCGTGAGATAATTTTCTCCCAGACCACCTCGGACCATACATAACAGGCCAGAAAGAGCAGCAGACATATTCCCTGAGGATATTTTGAAAAACGCGTGTGCATTCTATTATCAATTATTTTCAAGTCTGATGGAAGACATTTCTACGGATGGCCCTTCACTAAACACATACAACATAGCTATGGTTCTATTGAGTAGAAGATGTACACATGCATGAAATGTAAAATGTGCTGCCCCACATGTAATTATTATAGCCACGGTGGAAGAAGCTACCCGTATCGAGCGTCAGAGGAATGAGAGAATAAGGTCAAAACATTAAGTTTGGCTCGCGGTCCATTATCATAAGGGAAATGGACAATATTTTATAGAGCTGAAGAGTTGAAAACTTTCTTGGGGAAAGTCCTGCGGGTAATCCACATTCTCCACATTTACCACAACTGTTGGCAAAGGAAGTCAAGTCAGAGCCAGCCCAGCAACAACACAAATTAACTTAAAATATCTCGATCACTTAGCAGCCAATCCAGTTCAGCAACCACTTAGGAATCTATTACATACATATATAGTTTTGCCCAAGATTTCAAAATGCGAGTGTACCTCTACTATGTGTACCTATACCCTCAAAGAACCCAAATAATTTTCGTGGGGTTTTAAAAATTATTTTCAAGCTCCGAGGTCCATCCTTCATTCTTTTATCCCTATCTATGTTAAGAAGTTGTTCTGATTGCCCATATAGCAGCTATGACTATTAAATTTTAAAAATAAATGCAAATGCTTGATTTGTAATTCCAAAAGACTGCAATAATTAATAATAATTAATTTTTTGTGAAAATATATAAAACTTTATGTTTCTTCTATTCTCCAAAATACATTTATGTAACAAAAATGGGTTTTTTAAAAAATGCTGACTGCACAATGTTTTGGCTTTTAAATGATACCTGCACCATAAAGCATTATTCACATGCTTTCCACGTCTTTTCGTGAAAAGTAAGGTATATATATATAAATTAACTTTACGTGCAGCATGAGGCACTCACATTCGCTGAACTTTCTAATCTTGACTTGACAAGACTTGGTATGTAACAGATCGATCCCAGGACTAACCATCTGACACAAAAAGGGCTAAATATTTAAATTTTATTTCTTCTCATTAATTGTGCAATTTATGAGGCCAGCTAAGTATTACTCAAACTAATTGTTTTTGTTTGTTTTCCCAGCCGCTCTCCATTCTCCATCTATTTCATGGGAAATGAAAACAACACGAACATGAACCGTAGACCGTAGGAACTAGGGACCATGGTCCATGAACATGAAAGCTTCACTAAAACGAACAGGAATAACGACAAGAGCTGGATACCCGAGACATTTCTTAAATAAAACCACGGCTAGCTTCAATGTCTAGGGCTACATTTGTAAGCTTAGCCAAGTAGACAAATATGTAGTACTTTCACAAGTCTTAACATCAAGAAACCCACTCAATTTCCGCAATTCTCACTCCTTTTAAATATTTGATGATTCTTGTAATTTTAAATTCAACTTTCTCTTCTCCTTTTGAGAAACCTAGATAGTCATGATTCACACGCTTATTTATTGATATTCACATCCTACGCAGACAGTCTCTACCATCTCTTCCTTAGACACTGAGTATTCCATACTAATAAAAATTATGACATTCACAAACTAAATCTCAGTAGAGACAGTGATCTATATAACTTTTTTTAATTTAATGAACAGATGTAATTATATGTAACTTTAATGATTACAGAAATATTATTATACTGCGATCTTATTATTTTATGAAACTACAGCCCAGAGATAAAAAAACTAGTCTTTTTACTATTAAGTTTTAAAAATAGCACACTCGTATTACGTTGCATCCAATTAATAACGTATTAAACACAAATACAAAAAGAATGCAATGTAGAATGCATTTTATTGATCAAAAATGCAGTGACACGAGATGAGTCTATCTTTATTTTTTGATAACATCCGTAGGTTTAGTTTGTGTTTTCGGCTGTGTGTTGGCTATTGCCTTCGAACTGGCCATTTTCCAAGTACTATTTCATGTTATTACACCCAGCTGCACCACCGTTAGGTTCACTACAGCTCTATACTTGTTCACTGCACCATTTTCCTCTACTTTCTAAATCCTTACAAACAAACAGAAAGAGAAAGTACCAGCAGAGTGAGAGAGAGAGAGAGATTTCTTTAAATGGAAAATCCTTAGATAATCTACCCACCGTATTATGTGGATGTACGTACGTACATACGTACAACGAGTGTCTTTGTACATACAAAACGTAAAGCTTGCATTTATTAATATAATACGAAATACTACAGCACAGAAAGTCGTTTGCAATTGCGTATAATGTGCATTCTTTAAAAGAAAAATGTTCCATTTGCACTATATCAATTTTGTTAATCACGGCAAATTATGTAGGTGTTGTTAGCTCATTTCATTTTAAATATGGATATAAACAATATCTGACTTTTGAACGAAGTGAAGTATCTTTTCATCGAGTAAAAATCCGGTTGAATGATAGACTCAGGAAAGTAACAAAAAGTTCAAACTTGGCAAAAGGCAGCCAAGAAATATAAAAAAGGAAGTCAAGCATACTGCTGTGTGAAACTTTGTAGATCCAGTACTGTACATGTTTATGCTGTCAATGCGGCTCCGGTCTTTAAAATAGGAAAAAGAAAGACAAGGTAAGCTTCTGCCTCAAAAGATGAAGACAAAAGAAAACCTAGGAATCAAGTGAAAGTGAGATGTATATGAAGGATGTACCCTCGTGGTTGGCTATTTTTGTTTGTGATGTGTATCTCGCTCTGGATTAGTAGCTCACGATCAGTGAATGTCGTTCGTAAGGTGTCCAGCTGGGCGAAGAAGAGGCCACAAAAAAGGGAAGGGAAGGAAAGGTCACTCAATCAAGATTAATAATACAATGGATTATTGGCAAGAATTAGACGAAGAAAGTGGGAGTGGGAAGAGAAACTTGGGACTTCATCAAGAACAAGTAAGGAAATCATGGCTCTTCATCCCTGCTAACAATCTCCTTTTCCCTTCTTTCCTTTATACCTTTTTTTTTATTTACGTTCCACGAACACACCTACTACTCCTTTTACTTTCACTCATTTTGCTTAGTGCCAAAAAATAAAGAAAATACTCAAGTCTTAAACTGAAAGGCACATATCCCTATAAAGAACTAACTTACACTGTAGCTTAAGAAGCAAAATTCGTAATCATTTTTATCTCCACGTTTTTGAAAAATCTGAAATATAACGCTGTGAAATTTTGAAATTTCCAAGTGGGAAACAAAGGGATAGTGCATTACAGATTCAAAAAAATGCAAATAAGAGGTTTCAGCATAAATTACAATTTTTTGTTTGATTTACGCATTGAAAATTTATCTATTTGCTTCTTCCCCCACAATACTTGATATGGACAAGCTTTCACCTCTTTGACTGCCTTCTCCGAGCTAACTTTCACAGTCCATTTTACAGGAATTTATTTGCTTCCTCGCCCCTTTACACCACCATCACACACTATGCACATTGAAAGAGAAAGTTGTGGAAAACCAACATTAACAGTAATACCCGTTTCCTTGTAATTTCCGCCATGTCATCTTTCCTGCTTACTTTCTCTACTCAATGCATACATATATAGATAAGACATACAAATTCATATAACTTCACATAACGAGCCCCTATCACTACCTAAACAACAGTATACCTTCATCTTCTTCATCTCTATGTTTTCTGGAGTGAAAAAAGGGAAAACTCTTATGACTTTTGTCTTCTCATTCAATTACCTAAAACGTAAAAACTATCTATTGAAGACCGTATTGTGCTTTTATTACATCCCGGCTTTTAATGCGTGTACTCAAGCATCTGGTTAAATGCAGTCGCACATCATTTTACGTTCCGCTCTTTACGTTTACTTGCATATACCTTACCAATTACACGTTGTACCTTAGGTCTCTCTTCTCTCTGCTTCTCCGTACTCATTTTGTAGTACATACAGACGGTACACACCGTCTTCTAGGAAAAGAATAAAGACAGAGAGAAGATGCAAATGTCTAAAAAGAAATAACATGATATTTGTTATCATGTATTTACCTTAACTTTTTTTTACTTAGAGTGGAGTACAAGGGAGAAATTCCGCGAAGAAAATGACCGTCATTCTTTTTCATCTTCATCTTTAAAATACCAACTACTATCCTAGAGGCGGTAAGAGTTTCATCAGCTTTTTACACCAATTAGCCATAAGACTTTTATTCTTTTAGCATTATCTAAGTATCTATATTGCTGACGAAGGGGGACGAGCGTGAAATGTTAAGTGTTCATATCTGATACTGAAACTTGTACTTTCTCTCCTTTTCATCACCCGGAACATTATTAAATTTTTACTTTCTCTGGGTAAAAGTCATATCCATGCATTACAAGGGTTGCTAACGTTATTTTAACTATGTAAAAGACAATATATAAACTTATGCCAAAATATATTCACTCATAGTTTTAACGCTTTACATGTGTCATAATTTATGAAGGAGGAAATGCACTAACATCCTCTATTTTTAAATAAAAACTAGTCAAAAGAAACATAAACGCGTTCGAAACATTATTTCACTTTCACTTTTTTGTTTTCTCTAAAATAGATATTTTTACAGTAATAATTAGTAAGTTAAAGAGAAGTTCAATAATTAGGTATTAGTCCACGCTTCTTTATAAAGTAGTAGTTTTTACGGAAATGTATTCTTTAGGTTTGATTCCTCATGTCCACGTATTTCATAAACACCACCAGATCCAAATATTGTAACATTGTTCATTAGTAATATATGGATCTGAAATAAAGTACTTCAAATAGGTAACGAGACTAAATGGCGTACCCAAAATGGCGTGGGACAGAATGGCGTGGATACAATGGCGTACGGACGAAATGG
>JAQFZC010002206.1:0-24312 GCA_034695205.1 Dicyrtoma fusca | reverse complement strand
TCCAATTCAAAAGCACATACACAAGAAAAGCACAGAATTGTTTAACTAGTCTCAAAAATAGTGCTTATAATTTAAGAATCTAGGTTATTTTGTAAGGATACCACCAGTTTCTACATTTATAAATTATTGAATTTTGAAATATTGTCTTTCAGAACCTATCATTTGTGCTGTGGATGTTCTGGTGACTGTCTTGTGGATCGGGATCAATTGTTTTCTCTGTAGACTTGTTAACGATGTGAGTTCAGCTTATGCAAAGGTTTAGTAAGCACGGTCAACGGTTTGTTGGAGTCTTAAATTAATAATTTACACTTTCTGTCGGTGTGACTAGCGCCCATTAAGTATTCATTTAAATATTAAGGTACCACCTAGGTCATTGAATATTGAAGGATCCCTTAATTCTATAGTGGGTTGATCCATAGTTTAACGCAATAATATTCTTTTTACTTGTGAACATTATTGGTTGTTGGTAATACGAACAACGTTCATCATCATCACTATTAAATATTCTATTTTATTTTATTTTTGTAGAGAATTAAGTAATTTTATATTTCAGGGCCTTGTGGAAGACTTGCATCGTTGGAGACTAGTTGCGGGGCTGCGTTATTTTCTGTACTTCCTCCTAATTTTCCTAATTGACCCTCTCCCATTGACTTGCCTTCTCGCACTTCTGACGGTTGTGTATGCTTTGTCTTGGGTTGTGATCAGTAGAATGATCAAGTGTATTATTTCTTCGAGAGAAAGGCAGCCAGGGACGGGGATTAGGGCTTCAGATAAAGAAGGGGCTTCAGAAAGTGAAACTGGACCAGGAAGTTCGCTTAGGAATTTGTCACCAACTCCTGCAGCAGCAGTAAGTTTTAACAATAGTTCGTTATAATATATTCCATATTTTTAGTTAGTTAGTTAGTTTTTATTCATGTTATATCATTTATAAACATACAGGTAGTTTACAAAAACTTCGCGAAAGCAAAAAGGAAAAATTTCGTTAATTAAACAAAAACAAGTTAGGATATATTTCACTGTTTAAGATATTTTATTATCTTGTATTACTTCATTTAAATTTTCAATTTCATAATCCATTATCAGAGAAGAGCGATACCTAAAAGGAGGGACAGTACGACAAGCGAGCCGGAATCCCGTCATCACGTCTGTATCGAAGTGGATATGCCTTCAACACCAAGTCTTTCGGTCGGTATAGAGAGTATAGACTCTGTCACAAAAAAGTATAAAAACAATACAATTTAAATTGGATACATTTTTTTAAAAATATAATAAATTATAATTGTTTGTGCAGCTGAAACTTCCTCTTTTTTCATCGAGGGACCGCGGGGGAAGTGAGGGCGGAGCTTCGAAACTTTCCTCAGAAGGCAGACTAGCCACGCCCACTACTCCGGTAGGAACTAATTACTAATTACAAAATATAAATTATTTACTTCTTAATAAAATCACCGTTTGCCCCTGGATTTAACCGCGGCGCTGGTTATAGTTATAACCAAATGGCTGTAACCGTAACCTATTATTAGCTTCAAGATAAAATTGTAGGCACTGGCTTTATCAGCTTTAACTAGTTTTAGTGAATTTTTTGTTTTTTTTGTTTTTGTGTCCGCAATATTAGTGAAAATCATTGCTTTCTTAACTTATTGTTAGTTTGTCTTTCTTGAGTAGCCCGTGAGATCCTGCCTTTGCCTTTGGAAAGAACGTGTTTTTTAGTGTTACTGATAATTATAGAAGAAGCCGTTAGAGCAGGTGGGATGTAGCTAACTACATATTTATGCAACTAATTTATATGAATGCAGAGACAGCACAAGTTTCGGTTTCCAAGAGGCAGTGATTCTTATAGTGATAGTGGCCACGATCTTCAAAATCTAAATGGGAAGATAGGAACACCATCTTCGTCAGTAAGCCATCGTTTTGATTTAATAACAACCTGAATTTAAACTTATCATTAGATTAATGAAGGTATGTAGCACCATTCTTATTTGTGTAATATTAATTTTTAATTTTATAAACTTAATTTCTTTCCCAGAGATACTCTACTCCTCATGTGGTGTCCAAAATATATAAGAGGAGAGCCGTGAAATTTCTCGCCACGGGCAAATCACGTGGGCTTGCCGAAATAGTGCTCAACAATAGACACGATTGTATGGCTTACAGTACTAGTAAGCGCATTCGAAATGTTCGGGTAACATGCATTTTGAACCATTTTATTGTGCATTTTTATTACATATATTAAAAATGTTAAGAGGTCAGTATTTTTTCAATTTTTGTGTGCACTGTTCCTTTAGGTTTTGGAAACTGTTTTCTCGTACTGCAGTGCACGAGACCTGAAGAACTTTAGAAAAGTATGCAAATTATGGAATGAAACCGCTGTTCTGGAACTCGTTAAACGACGACTACTAAAAGTTAAAATCCGGAACGTCCGTCAATCCCTGCATGAAGTATCTAGAATGGAATTAATTGACCTCAATAATCATTTTAGAAACTCGAATAAAATATTTCCTATCACCATTCTTGACCTGGAAATGGAAGCATGGGATGACCATTTACAAGACAGCGGTGCACACGCCGTCGAAAATTTTCTTGAGCTGTTTGGGTCGAAAATCAAAAAAATTGTGTTATCCAGTAGCAGTCAAAGTGAGCATCCTATAGAAAAACTGGAGGACTTACTTCTGCTCTACTGCCCTAATGTGGAGGAACTTTTAATAGAAGATATTGAGTTTTACAAGTCTTTCAATATAAGGTGCAATCGTTCGTCTTTAGCGAGGTCACTCACTCTTAACCCCAACGATCTTGGCAGTAATGACACACAAACCCATTGTGAGATTGAAAAGTCTCGTGTCAGACTTTTTGATGAGAATGCCGACGCACACTTTCAAGCAACAGAATCAATCCACGTGCCTTTTCTTGAAAGAATTAGTTTCGGTCCCATCCAGTATATTTCAGTTTTTAAGGACCTTCTTGAAGCAGCACCCAATTTGAAGGAAATTTTAAATTTTAAGATGCAACTTCTGGATGTGATAAAGGAAACTGGAAAAATCGATTGCATCAAAGAATTTCGTTACGATTTTGACGGTAAAGACGCCAAGATGGCTTCAACTATGCTAAGCAAGTTTGCTGATTGCGATCCGAAGCTGGAAATTCTAGAAATTACTCAACAAAAAGTCAAACAGAAGTTCCAATCTCAAGATTATGCCAATCTCAGAAAAATTCTGGTCTCTAGCAAAGATACAATAAAAAGCTTGACTTGCTATCCCTATTCGTTTCTAAGACCTATTGAAAATTCTGAAGAAACTTTCCCTATTTTTTATAAATTAAAAAAATTACAGATTTTGTATCCGAAATATGAAAATCAAGAATTCGGATCCCCAATATTACCTCATGGCCCTGGTGGTGATGACCTAACTAAAATATTTCCCTGCGTTGAAACAATAGAAATAGGGCCTAATTTGAATCAATGGAAAGTGAAAAATATCCCATTTTATTTTCGAAATAACACAGCCAGTGACCTCAGTTTTGATTTTGACCTTATTAAGCCCTGGAAAAGTGTACGAAAATTAGTTTTAAAAACTCGGTGTGAAGTGGATAAGTTTGGATGGGAAATCCTGAAACATTTGTTTCCAAATGTAAACCATTTTCAAGCAAATGAAGTGATTTCACTCTTTTCCACGGAGGAGTCTGAGTGGAGTTTGCCATGGGAAAGTTTGGAGATCATTGAGCTGCGAGGTTTCGTTTTTCAGCACGGTTTCTTAAGCAGTACCTTAGACTCGCTCTTCACAGGAATTCCGAAAAGAAGCATCAAGTATGAGCATGTAGACGAAGTGGACGAAGATGCAGGAGATCTCCAGGATAAAACTCTTGGTACCAGTAATCTTGAGAAACAAGGGAATATTACTGGAGAACCAGGAAAAAGTATCACCGAAGAAAAAAATAAGAAAAAGGAAGAATTAGAAAAGGAAAAACATGATAAGATTTTAAAGGATTTAAAAATTTTTAAAGTCAAGAAGGCTATCAGTGATTTTCAACGTGAGCACTACTAATAGTATAATATTTATTAATTGCAGTAATTTTTGGTACTTTAATATTTATATTTCTATAAAGTACAAATATATTTTGTAGTAGTCCATGAACCGATTTATTTTAATAACAGATTTGCGAGAAGTACGAATAATTTTTGATAGTGACCTTAATTTGGGTCTGGGCCTTCCTCGAGATCCATGGAACTCACCTGTGGTGAGTCAGCTCTCTTGGGACTATGGATTTAGTTTACTCCCCAAGTTATGCAATGTTACTTTCGGCTATGACCAGGACCATAATAGTGCTAAAGGTAAAGAAATCACATACCTAGGTACATAAATAATAGAAACAGAAACTGTTCTTTACAAACAAATCTTGTAACTTGCCTTTCGTTTCTTTTCTAAAGAAGTACGGGATTTGTTGGACCCCCTAGCCAAGTTCGTCAGTCTTGTTCACGAGCCATTGAAGTCTGGTTCAGAGAAGAAATAATTTACTAATTCATGTAATAATTACAATTTTTGCAATTACACAATTAATTTTATATATCCTATCCTAACAGTAATTCAATTCTATTACATGCGTTTCTTCTTATGCAATATCCTTCAAGTGCTTTTAAAAAAGTATGTACACTATTTTGTTCAAGTGGGAACTACTGTGATTGTAAAGTGTAAATAGTAAATACTCATTATCTGCAATGGCAACTTCACCGGTCGCGCGGTCCAAGAAAACATATTTTCAATTCCTTATTAGTATGTAATTACTTCACTAAAGTGATATTGACAGTGAGTGTTTTCATATATATGTAGCGTAGGTACTTTATTATAGTCATGTATTTACAATAATATGATGATTATTATTGATGTGCATATTTGATTTTGAGAAACTAGTGTAATTCTATTTGTATTGTAAGTGTGTATTAATATTAATACGTAATTTGTAGAGTAGAGAGCAAACGAAACTACCAAGTTGTTTTTGTGTAAATAAATATTGTATTTAAAATACTGTAAGTGGTTGACAATGAACCGGTGGAATCTGCTTTGAAAAAGATATATTTGGTGTGGATTTTGGATATATATAATAAAACTGTTTCAGAATATAAATAAGCCAACAAAAATACAAAATCTAATTATATCCACTTTTACGCGTAGTAATGGTAGTAACGTAAATAATTAGTCGTAGTACCGGAACACTGACTCGTGAGATGAAGCGTAGAGTGATGATTCATAAAAGAGGCATAAATTATAACTTGATTACGGCGTATACAAACTGGACTTATTTGGACCTGCAAATATAATAAATTAGTATCAAGCTACTTTTTATAATTTTCTGATGGAGGTAATTAAGGTAATAATCATAAAAAATTCTCTTCATGTGTTTTGAACCTGTTTTTTTTTTTTACAGATTTCTTTCATTTTTGAGAAAAAACTGTAAAAAATGGAATACTAACTACCTTTTATTGTGTGTCCTTAAGGATAGTATTAGTATACTTTTTGCTTCTTTCGGTATCGACAACAAGCCAAGAATTAAGCCCGTTTCAAAATATCCAACCTTTAAAACAAAACAAGAGTCATTTTTGTAAGGCTGCTGCCAGCTATGCATTCCTTTTTTCAGCTTTTAAAAGCTATTAAAAAAAGTTATTATTAAATACCTGGGTCTACTGGGTCCTGTAATTAGTAATAGCTAGTTATACTGATTTTATATTGTATCTTTTTCACCAGTAGAATCGGGAATGAGTCAAAAGTACCGTAAATCCTCTAATAGAACGCCCGTGCACTATTCCATTCAGCCCCACGGACCCCCGCGTACAATTAGAGACCCGCACATGAATAGAGACCCGCGTATTATTCAAACTAACCGTTTTACTACTCTGAATTTAGTTGAAATAAACAGGCTAAAAACAAGAATTTTGACACTTTTAAGCGACTTAAAAGTAATGTATCATTTAATTCAACCAATTCAGTGGCTAAAAAGTTAGGTTTACACTAATTTCTGTACACTTAAACACTGACAATACTTCTAGTGACCCGCGTACTGTTAGAGACCCGCGTATTATTGGAGGCCCGCGCATTATTCCATTCAGGCCCTCGGACCATCGCGTACAATTAGAGACCTACGTATTAATAGAGACCGGGGTAGTAAAAGAGGATTTACGGTACACTATAAATCCATCCATGTTTTCACCAGTTTTACTATCTACAGTTACAGTACGCAGTGCTTGACTCATCAGTCGGTCACGTAGAAGCTACAATTTTGTTAAAAATATTTCTTTTATAATTAGATCAAACTGGTTAGTAGTAGACGTTCGTCGCTCTCGACAGTACAAACAAAAGTCACTGTAAGCAAGTACATATTATTGTGGAATAGTAAAGTTGAAAGTAATAAGTTCCCTTGCTTCACTTGAGCAGTTGGCAGCGGAATGAAAGCACGTAATTACTTGTACATTTATCTATGTAAATGTAAAGCTAACAATTCCTTTCGTTTCTTCTTTTAAACCAATACTAAATACTCCCTTGACCTCCTCTTATTTAAATATTTAACATTTTACAGCTGTTGATTACTAGGTATTTAAAGGATCCACGCAAATCCTTCGTATTCAGTCATTTCTTAGTCAAAAGTATCATCAGTCATCAGTAAGTGTCACGAGTTATAATTTTATTACAAGATTTTATAATTATTCGTAAAATTCAGTTTAATGACATTGGAAAAGGACTGACGAATAGAATTATAACCTACCATTCTTTTTGATTAGTCGATAAAGTTTCGATTTTGACAGTAAACTGAACAGTTGACAGTTGACAGTACAAACAACATACAACCTACGATCATACGATCACCGTCTAAACAAATAACATTCAACATTTGACATTTGTTGCTTCTTATTAAACTTAAAAGCGAATACATAATAGAATTAAAACTTGTTTAACAGAGCAGTTAGCAGTTGTTTTTACATTACTTTTGTGAACACTAATTATACAAAACAAAGTATAAATAAACGAAAACAGTTAAATGGGGAAGGGGAACGATATTTGTGGGTGCGCTGCACGAAGCTGGGCAAAATGTATTGGGGGAGGTCAAATTGTAAGTCAAACTTTGAATTTTTTATTTTAATTTTTAACTGTTTCTATAGTATCTATCAGTTTATTAAGCGTCAGCTAGATATTATCTTTTTCTTACCATTTTTTGTTCAGCATACTAGTTATCATTTAACCGTTATCATTATTATTATTATTTTAAGGTATTGAATTTGGCTGGATTTATATTCTCGAGCTTTGCTCTGGCAGAAATACTTCACCTGGGACCAGATGATTTCGAAAAGGGTAAAAAAGATATTTTATTTAGCAAGAGTCAACCGGAGGAAACAAGAAATGTCACATGTAAGTTCGAGTGCATTTTGATTTTAAAGTAGGCACCTAATACAATCTTATAAATTCATAATTATTCTGATCGTCGGTCTTTTAGTGTAGCATGTATTTTAATAGAATCGAATGACTAATTTTGAAATGAATTAATTACTATTATTTCAGATTCTGGCTGCATAACAATTCTTTTGATTACCCTGTGTGTGTTCTCACTCGGTGTTTTATTTGGTCGGTTGTTGGTGAAAGGAACTGTTGAGGTAAAGTTCAATAGCAGAATAATTAATTTTATAGTCTATGCCTACTATTGCCTACAGCTTCCCTTCTGGCAATATCATTTCTGTTCGTATTCTTCTTATTAGGTGGATATTTTGATTATAAATTATTTTGTATTGAATTACATGACAATTTCTTCTCAATTACTTTCAGAACAAGACGGTGTACTTGCGATGGTGGATAGCCTACGCAGTGACCTTCACATGTTGGTCCGTCTTCTACACCATTTCGAATTCTAACATCCTCAAAATGATCACTTTCTTTGCCTCTTCCATCATGTATGGCTTTGGAGTTTTCGTCGTTCTCCTCTTAATTCAAGAGATCGAGGAATACATCAATTTGCAGATAGTTGTGGAGGGGAAGGGAGGGGCAAAATCTACATCCAAAACCGTCCTTTTGCCTGCTCGACATCAAGTCGGCCAACCACCCACCTACCAGTGTACGTTGGTCGTCGAAAACGTCTGAAAACTGTTTGAAAATAATATTAATTTTCAGCTCACTTTAAATTACCATGTTCGGTATTGATATTCGTCGTCTTTTATTTTCAGTTATTTTGATTTAAATTATTTGTACGTTCATGTATTCCTTTCTTTAAACATTTGTGTTTATTGTGTAAAGTTTAAAACCTACAATTTGTGAATACTTTCTTCGATTTGTGTTTTATCTATGAATGAGAAAGTGTATTTATTTTGTAACATGAATTAGAAATCCTCTTTATTGTCTTACATATGTACATTCACGTACTGATTCTGTGGGTGTTCTGATGGAATAAATTATTACGAATAGAATTAAACTCAAGCAATTTATATTTAATGCATTATACATAAGTAATTAAATGTAAACGACTTTTCAAATTAGCTAATCCAGCGAATGACTCCGCCTCCTCAAGTAACTCCTCCTTCTTTTCCACTGGCAGTTCAATGTTACTTCCAAGGCCACAAACTCCTCCCGCTTAAGCTCCTCGCACATTCAAAATTCCCACCTCAACGGCGCGCCCAGTGGGTACTCGCCGGCTACCCCAACAAACACATCGTTTATTTATAGCCGAGGAGAAGGTTAGCAACAGACTCAAACATAATTCTGTTCATTGTGAGTATCATTGGCTTGTCCACAAAGTAGAATTGCCCTACTTTAACGTTCAACGGAACTAATGCCCGGATGACCTTGTTAAATTGCAGCCTTTCAAATGCTGACGATCGTTTTGAAAATTGTGATTGAGACTTCCACGTGCTAAGAATTCGCTTGGACTCAGCATTGCAATTGGCAAATAAGTTGTACCACCACATGAGAATGCAGAAAAGGTCCGTGCCGATGATAATGAGCGGGACCTTTTGAGCTCCGTTAAATCGAACTGCACCATAGGCGCAGAAAATAATCGTCGTCATAACGAATGCCTTAACGGAGGCGTAGAAGATGCCAAAAGCATGCGCAAAGTACTTGAGCAGGATTTGAATGCTTTGGTAGGAGTGCAGCATGTGCTTTAGATTAGTTTGGAGCGCGTGTCTTGTAAATACGCACGTTTTCGAGCTATTCAAATAAAATAATTGATTCTTTTTTAACAAGCTTCCGTTGCAGATATTAAGTATTTTAAAAAATATATTCGACGTAATTACCTCAGTTCTCTTGCAACTACCAAAGTGGTCGAAATGATCCAAATGAGCGGTAGGACTAGGAGGTGGGAAGTGGCCACAAACAGAAGTGCCAAGTACGCATGCGCCAACCCGGAAAAGACCGCCACTTTCCAGTTAAACGAATAGGACGGCGTCTCACGTGACCAAAAGAGCGACGAAAGGATTTCTGGCGACTGTGGGGTGAGAAGGGCGATGGCAACAATGCAGAAGCCATTGCAGTTCATGCAGCGGTAGCTGATTTGCATTATGCGCCCGCAAGTTTTGATTGGTCCTGGGGACGCGCATGTGCCGTTGGCATACTTTTCTATTGAATAAGTTCAAATTAAAATTTTAGCGGTCAAATTTTTCAGAATCTTGTTGAAACGTCCAAGGTGATTAGTAATATTTTAAGTCTGCTTTTTCGGAAAAATGTGCATTGCTTTACTTACTCTCGAACTCGCTAAACAATTTCAGCGCGGCCGTCACAGTTACCGGAATAGCGCTCGTGCGCATGAGCAGATGAATGTAGATGAGCGCTGAACATGCAAAGTAGGCAGTTTGGAAAATCAGATGGAATTTTAAGAAGCGGGTAGCTCCCTCTGTGAAAGCCAGTGTTTGAATGCACCTCAGTACAATAAAGGCGTAGTAGGCCAACGACATCCCAGCATGGATTTTCCAAATTCCTGATTTTATTTTCGAAGTCACCATTTCTGGACGATTTGTACTGTCATTCCATTTGTACGGGTGAACATGGAGGAATTCTCCAAACGTAAATGCCTTTTTTAAATACCTTAAGTTTCGTACTGGAACTAAAATTCTGTGGTCGAAATTACGACCGGCTCCAGGCATGGATTCCATCACAGCCCGTGTTGCACTAACTGTAAGTAGGTTTCTTCCCCCAGTAACCAGTAGCACTTTTGAAATTTAACTATAGCCTGCGAAGACACACAAGAAATACACTATAAGCTTTCCGGATTTCGAAAAGCAGCTACCAAAAATGGTATACAGTAATATCTTTTCTTATAAATAATAATTATTATTTCAGTGAATGAAATAGTAATGTGCCAGTCTCTTAACATTTGCACTATCATTAATTTATGATTATGATATAGAATGTGTAGACGGAGAAACCAAAAGGTAAAAAACAGCTCTGTTAGTCTTACAACACTGCAAAATGAGCTAAATAGATTTTACGCTGCAACATTAACATTAACATTATTATTTAGTTTCCACTTCCAACCGTGGCAGTAACAATTTCTCTAACTCGTGAACCGTAAAAAAATGTAGCTATAATGATGTATAGCATTTAACCTATTAGGAACTGGGAAACCATGGAAATAATGCTTTACGAATGTGCTTAGTCTACAAAATTTCACTATCAAAAACGTCAAAACTAGAAATTACAATTTTAAAAAAGGTCAAAACTAGTAATTTAAACTTTCAAAAAGTTCGAAACTATAGAAACTACCATTTTAAAAAAGATGTAAAACTAGTACCTAACTAACATTTTCAAAAACGTCAAACCTGGAGTACATTTAAAAACGTCAAAACTAGTAACTTGCACTTTTACAAAGATGAAAACTAGAAATTACCATTTTGAAAAAAGTGTTAAAACTAGTAACTATAACACTTGCAAAAATGTCAAAACTGGAAATTGACACATTCATAAAGGTCAACACTAGTAACTTACACTTTTACAAAGATGTAAAACTAGACGGATTATCGTTTCGAAAAGGTTAAAAAGAATCATAAACCCAACAAAATTGAACCAAAAATGACGGTTTCATCCAAACATTTGTGCATTTTTACTAACTGCTCATAGGACAGTTAATAATAATCAACATAATATTGTATGAAAAGTTGTTCGTTCAAATTGATTTATGAAAACCGTATTCCTACGTAATTTGCATATTTTGCTCTTTGGAAAATTGTAAGCAGTGCTTTTTGAAAATTCAATATAGACTGATTCTGTACAGATAGAAATAAGGCTTGCTCTTTGAAGGGAAAACAAATTTTTAATTTTTTTCGTAAAACCTATGGATACACTTTTTTTCGGTCGTGTTTTAAAAATAGTTTTCGCTCAATTCGCTTCTTAGCCTTTGATACTATGTATGCAGTAAAACGACATTGCATGCTTGCCGGCCCGTTTATTAAAGAGACCCATTAGGTATGTAATTATTATAAAGACTATTGGGATGTAGAATATTAACAGATAATAGCTAGAATTATTTTACTTTTATGTTGTTCCATAATTGCCGACTTTGACGGCAAAATTGAGTAGTAATAATTCAACCATGTGGTAATTATCCATGAGAAAGCTCTCGACGAGTATATATTTCCAATCCATAGTAGTTCCTGCACCACCATTATTGTATTAGCCAAGGGGTTTTAATGAGTTTTATTAAGAACTTGCCTGCCAGCATTTCAACATTGCATTGATTGGACATTTTCTGTCAAAATAATCATTAAAACAGTTCACTGTTATCGCGAATTCGAGCAATTTTAGTGACCGCTCCTCGTGTGACCTTTGGTTATTGTTGAGAAATCATATGACTTGTTTAATTCTGTCTGCAAAAGAAATAATTGCAAGCCAAAACCGTGATAGATGACGTTTACATGTAAACTACAGAATGGAAAAACAGGCTTATGGAGGGAGGACAAGTGGATATTTCACCTATTCGGGACTGCGCAGCCATCGACCATGGAAAGAATTGTTTGGGATGTTTATTCTACAATAATCTTTTTTGCAAAAAGGAGAAAAGTAGTAATATACACTTTTAAAAAAGGTCAAAACAAGAAATTAATGCTTTCAAAAAGGTCAAAACTAGTAATTTACACTTTTTAAAACGGTCAAAACTAGTAATTAACACTTTTAAAAAACGTCAAAACAAGAAATTAGCATTTTAAAAAAGGTTAAAACTAGTAAGTAACATATTTTGAACAGGTCAAAACAAGAAATTAGTGTTTTCGAAAGTTCAAAACTAGTAATTTATACTTTTTAGAAAGGTCACAACAAGAAATTAGCGTTTTCAAAAAGGTAAAAACTAGTAATTAGAACTTTTTAAAAAGGTCAAAACAAGAAATTTGCGTATTTAAAGGGTTGTAAAACTGGATATTTTACCGTTTCGAAAAGGTTAAATAGTTCCATTTGATTTCTAACCGCTGGCATTGTTATTAGATACAATCAAAATTCTTATATTTCCTGCCAGCAGCCAAATAAACCTTATGCTACGCTCCAGAAATTTATACTTTGTTCTTTTTATTACTAAACCTTGTTGTGCAGTGAATAATTTATGCGTTTAAAACGTTAACAACATTTTTTAAGGCTGCTTTAGTTTTTCTTCTTTGACAAACTGTAGGGCTCTCGGGTCGCTAATCCGTTTTTCCAGTGTGTCCAAAATAGCCGTGGTTTTTGAAGTTTGACAGGGTAAAGTCAAGGGCAGTTGCTCTTGCGGGAGCTTCTGAAACTTTGTTTTGCTTTCCTCCATCTTTAACCGAGGTACGGATTCCAGCGGTAAAAAAGCTTCGCCCAGTAGTTCGTCCCTCCCAATGATTTTGCCATCATTGAAAACTGTAAGGGAAATGAAGCTATCCATCGTAGGTAACATTTCGTCGGTGCTACTGCAAAGCGGTCTGTAAAATTACCGTCACAGTATTTTTTTAAATACAAATTTTGAATTTCGTTACAAAAATACTGGAAAATTATTAATTTTTATTCGCTAATGAGTGACACAACTTACATGTCAAAGGTCTCGTCGAAAAGTGGGCAGTCGGTTTTCTTTATTACTTTGGTTGTTTTTGACGGGATTTGAGCGGCTGTGTTTAAAACAAGCCTCAACTTCACGTAGGGATCAATCCTTGGTTTCTGGGTTTTAAGGCGCCGACAATTTAAAATTTCAACTCGAAGAATTCCCGCCTCTTCAATGTAAGCAGCAAGGATGGAAATCATAGATGGCGCTTTTTCTTTTTGTTCAATTTCAGCTTGCATTTGAATGGCGTGTCGTTCCCGCGCATATTTTACAATTAGCTCCGCTGTGGTCGCTCCTTGGAAATCAAGGATGTCTTGAATTTCTTTTAAAAGGGAGCCATTTTCGGGGGACATGATCACATGGGCGTTCTCTTGAAGGAGGTCAGGCGGGAAAAAGAAATTGTACAAGTCATTTAAAATTGTTTGGATTCTTCGGAAAAAGACTGAAGAGCTCCTTCTTTCAACGCCGGTTTGAATTAGATTCTTTAAAACCTTCAGGGTCACTTGCCACAGGATGGCGTGGGCTGTAGTGAATCGAGCAGGAGTTAAATTCCGCTTGAAAGTGATTATTATTTCATCCAGGTATTTAATTAGAGGGCCGATATCTAATCTTACATTTGCTTTAGTTGGCAGAGCTTCTTGCAACATGGAAACTATTGCGTGTTCCAACTAAACAAATCCATTTTTTTTTAAACTTGCTTTTTAAACAATTGTGTAGAGTAGAGAATGAGTATTTAAAGGTTTTAATTAAAAATAATTGACTAGTGACTTACTTTGGTCAGAATATTTTGCATTTGAACAGTGATTGAGTCCCTTGCGCTGTCCTGAACCGTTTTAAGTGTGTGCTGGTAGTGCTCAAGGATTTCCAAGGATTTTTGCAATTTTATTTTATTGAAAATATTTTGAAATTTTAATTTTGAGGAAATGACCTTAGTGACCTCCGCGAGGTAGTCCAAGTCTTTGACAGCGAAGGAAATCTATTAGAGTTTTATTGTATTTTGTTTAATTCAATAATTACTGTCCAAAATGTGTGTAATGAAATTGCCAAAAATCCTGACCTTGTTTGAAAGGTCTGCGTTTAAACGATCAAACTTAATTTTTTTGCACTGTTGGTCTTCTAATTTTTGATTGAGTAGCCCAATGTAGAAAATTGTGCATTTATTAAAATCCTAAATTAAAATAAACACAATATTAATATTTAAACTGAATTTTTTATCTGTTTTGTTCTTTAAAACGCTACTAATCTTACATCAAGGATTCTACTCGCAGTAGTAAATTCAGTCTCCAATTCTGGGAAGGAAAGATTTTTCCAAAAGCCTTCCAAGTATATCTATAGAATCAAAATTCCAACATATTTTGAATCAATTAATAATTTAATAAATTTAAGATCAAAATATCTAAACGGATTAAATAAATTCAAATGATTCTTTAAAAAATGTTCACACTTGGTCAAAAATGGTTAGTGTGTCCAGAGCTGACGAGCTGAATTTCAGATTTAAGTTGGGATTATTTTTCTCCATTTCAGTGTGGGGATGATGAAGGGCTTTTGTAATTAAATGTTTTACTTCGTACAAGGCAGCGTCCAGCCATTGGTTAATAAAGGGTTGAAACCATTGGTGGAAAACTGGCGCGATTTTCAAATTCAAATCGTGAAGCTTGATTGAGCTCGCTTTTGAACTTGATTTGAGCGCCAAACTAGTTTGAGCGGGACCATAAATTAAATTCAAAATATTTGCGAATTGTGAATTAAAATTTTAAACAAAGGCCTTCAGTTAAAAAATTAACGTACCTCGCAAATTCCTTGACTGTTAAGTAGAGCTGGAACTGTAAATTTCTAATGCCAACAAATTCTTTCTCAAACTCTTGGTCGTCAAGCCGCTGTTGTTGTTGTTGTTGCTCTTTTTTAATTAATTTTGAATTTTCCGCCATTTTCTTGACCAATGGTTGAACTACTTTGAAATACTGGATTGTTTTGTACATTTTTACAAACAAATTACTGAATTACTGATATGTTTAATAATTCATTAGATTTTAGATAAATTGATATTTGCATGTAAACGGATAAAGAGTGATTTTTAATTTTAGTTTTTCTTTAAAATGTTACCTTGGCATCGTAAACAAAGTAGGTTTTTTCAAAACAATTAATTCCGCACAGTCTGTATTTAAAAAAAATATTAGTCCACCCATCCAAATTTTGCAAGCATTATTTGAATACTTTCTCGATTCAGTTTTTCGTAAATATCTTCTTAAGGGTCTGCTTACCGTTGAAAAGGGCCATTAAAGAGCTTCTCGCATTTATTTAAATCATCAATTAAAATCTGTCCAATTTTAGTTACAGCTACGATGTACTTGCTATTCGAAATTTCCGTTTTTAGTAGAGTCGTGATGCTGACAAAGTATACATAAAATTCGAATTAATTGCTCCCAAAAAATTATATAAATTTCTATAATTATTGCCCATTTTATGAAACGGTAATAAATTGATGCAACTTACAAATTAGTAGCACCGATAAAAACAGCATGGTTTAATTTATGCAAAAGATACTGGTAGGAAACTGGGGGCAAATAGTGCGCTATTTGACTCAACATTCTGTAAATAAAACATATTATTTATATGCGAATATTGCGAATCACAACTTCAGTATTTGAATTTATTAAATTAAAAAAAAAAGATTTCACACACCTACAAAGTGGGTCGATGCAATCTGCCTCCAGCGACACCTGCCGCATGTTTTGAATGAAATCTGCAAAATTGTCTACAAGCTTGTCAAATGCTTGCCAGAATGATCGGATCTAAAATAAATAATGAAAAATAGTAATTACAATCTAATTATAAAAAATAATAACAAAATAAATAAAACAATTTACAAGCTTACATACATCGTTTTCATTCAACTCCCCATTGTTGTAGGCCTCCAGCACGGCCGAAAATAATGGCGGCAAGGCATGAAATAATTTAGACGTCCTTGGGTTTTCTCTCTGCACACGACAGTACACGAGCCACTTGTCCAGAGTAATGGCCGCGGGGGATTGACCGCATTGACCTTCTAAAGCTTTGAGCTTTTCATTGTTTTCAATGGCGGTACAAATATCTGGTCGTTGACTGCTTTGAATGCGGTCTTTGACCTCAAAGGTCACAATCAAGTATAAAACTTGGCGGTACGTCGGAGTGTTGATAGTGGGGTCATCTTCAACTGACTCAAGGTCTTTGACCTCAACAAATTCTGGGGTCGCGCTCCTATAGCCCAGGTCATGGTCAAGGTCAAGGTCATCTGAACTACAATTGTCAACGTCTTGAGTGAAGGCTATCGCGAATTCGTTGCTTCCGCCAAAAAGGGATAGCGCCGGATTTAAACGGAATTCCACGTGCTTTTTCAAACAGTCGCCACCGACACCGGCGCCATCTGATGAAGGCTTGTAAAAAACACCGGCCACGTCTACGTCCCCCACAATAAACAAATGGGAAATGTTGCTCGGTGGAAGCTGGTGCTTATAGAAATATTTGAACGTGTTCTTTGGCGCCACTTTCACTACTAAATGCGTGGGGTCACAGGAAATGTGAAGAGTGTAAGCCTGTCCCACGGTGAAGGGGAATGACCCGTCATTCCCCCCGTCGATGACCCATGACCCCGAAGCATCCCGGGAATTCCTTAGAACATTCCCTTCGCCCAGTTGGAAGCTAAAGTTGAAGATTTCCGGGGAATCCTTCCCGTTTAAAATAAACGCAAAACTACGGGCATTTGAGGGGATGAGGAGGTCAATGACCAGGTCACTGCCGGGAAGAAAGCCCATTGACAGAGGATGGTACACTTGTAGCTCAGCTGTCAAGTCGCTCTCAGTTCGTACCAGAGGGCAGTGACCCCCATTCGTCTCCAACTCTGGTTGTGCAACGTCTTTAAAGTTGGCGGGGCTCTTCGCATCATTTAGGGTGTCAATGGCAACACTACTAGCGGAAGTGAAGGGGAAAATACTTTGGAGCCCGCTTCTGATTTTTGCCTTGGCTCTGCCAGAAGCTGTGAGAAAGTTAAATTTGATTTCCGGCGGCAAAAGTATATTTGGCTCGGTTTGCCGCCTGGAATGGGCACCGTCCACTTGATTTGACCCTGGAATTACTTTTTTTTAAACCGATAATGTAATGCAATACCTAAAATTATTTATCAAGTAATTTAAAAATATATAATTAGGCTCTACCTGTCCCTGGGAGTGCCACCCCAGTGGATTTGATGCCATGGGGGAATATTTGGGGCTCCGAAGAGCGTCTGGAGGAATAGGCGCCGGGTAAGTCATCCTCGACGGTGCTAATGGACAGGCCTGGCAAGTAAAAACATGGGTTTTAAAACTCGTTAAAAATAATGTTCGTAATTTTTGAACAGCTTCTATTCTTGGATAACTAAAATGCGTGCCCTTACCGGAGAAGGCCATTGGAATGAGAGACATTAGGGCCATGCTTTCCACCTGGTTAATGAGTGACCTTGACCGACCATACTTGACCTCACCGAACTTTACTTCCGCCCAGTCGTCCCCTCCGAGTTTTTTATGGGTAACCCCCACTCGATGGAGAATCTCACCGTCTTCTCTGCGAATCCCCAACACCACCTGGTGGCAGTTCAACACAATTAAAAAATTAAAATGGACATAAACAAAGCCTTGATTTATGTCCAAAACCAAATCTTACTTACACGGTCATTTCTACTGACAGAAATGGCTTTGAATTTCCCGGGGATTTCTGTCCATTCAAATTTCGCGGGAGGCTCAACTGCTAATAAAGTGTCCTCCAGCGAACCTTTCAGTAACCGGCACTTCTTATCCTTCGTTATGGCCCAGAGCGTCTGTGTCCCACAAGAAATTTGTGAAAAACCCCCTCGGGGCCCATTTATAGTGGCCCATTCTGTTCCCTGGGGGTTTTGGCTGGAGATGCCCTTTCTGTAGAGAAGGTCGCCTTTAGTTGTAGTAGTAATGAAGGGGGTGCCATCGGCAGAGAGTACAATTTGATTTGGAACATTTTCCACCCCATTTGGGAGTTTTATTTCCATCCATTTAGGGGCTCGGATGATTAATGGGGCTCGAAAATAAAGCTTTAAGAATAAATAAATCAAAATAAGAGCTCACAATATTATTAAATAAATAGTAAAACATAATTTATTGGTATGGTTCACCTCATTTAAAAATTTTAGAAATTATTATTACTTTTCCGTTCCCGCCAATCGCCCATGTGCCGCTCACAATCTCCTGCAGCAGCGGTAGAAAAATAATTAGTGTTACGTAGATTTTAATTTTTTAATTGCTTTTTTAATAGTTTTCAAGTGTCAACTCACATTTGATTGATGGCTGTTATTAAAAGCTGCTAAATTCCAACGACCAGAAGGGACGTACTCTCTTATTCGAACCCATTTTCGTCTGCGAACGTAGGATTTCATGGTTTTGAGCGGCGAGTAAGTTCGGGGGAAGTCAAAGGCGTAGATCCAGCCCTATAGAAGAAACCAAAATAAAACAATTTAAAAAAAACACAAAAAAAAAAATAGGACTTTTAAAACACAAAAATTTGAAACAAATAATTAGCTTACGTCCTCTAAAGCTTGGCCCTCGAATTTATTTTCTATTTGCCAGTCCCCCGTCCATCTCCAAGCATTGGAGGGCAATGCTATGCGTTCCCGGTCTCTGTCTTCGGTCCCATCCTTGTTCGAAAACGGAGGTCTGTCCGTTGGAAATAGATTGGAGGAATACCGCTGCGTTGGAGTCCACCAGCGCTGTCGTAAAATGTCAAAACACATTTTTAAAACCATTTAAAAAAATGTATCGTTTCTCCAGTGCAATAAATGACACTCTTAACTGTTGTGAGATTCTACCTGATTTTCCCAGCATTCTTCTACCATTTGAATGAGCTCAGTACTTCCAGCTGCTCTTTGAATTGACATTGTTGGTGTTGCAATAATGATTCGGAACTGCTATTAGGAACTGCGAAACCATGGAAAGAACGCTTTATAAAAGTTGTTGTTCTACAAATTAACATTTTCAAAAAGATCAAAACTTGAAACCAATATTTTCAAAGCGCTCAAAACTCGAAACAAACATTTTCAAAAAAGTCAAAACTTGGAACCAACATTTTCAAAGCGCTCAAAACTCGAAACATTCATTTTCAAAAAGGTCAAAACTCAAAATCAACATTTTCAAAAATGTCAAAACTTGAAATCAACATTTTCAAAAATGTCAAAACTTCAAATCAATGTTTTCAAAATGGTCAAAACTTGGAACAAACATTTTAAAAATTGTTAAAACTTCAAATCAACATTTTCAAAAATGTCAAAACTTGAAATCATCATTTTCAAAAAGCTCAAAACTTGGAGTCAACACTTTCAAAAAACCTTCCAAATTAGTAACTAGCTCTGTCCAAACGGTCAGAGCTTCAAATCGACGCTTTCAAAAACAGTCAAAACTAGTAATCAACACTTTTAAAATGTTCAAAATTAGATATTTTCACTTACAAGAAGTCTTTCATCAATAGCAATTAACACTTTAAAAAAAGCCAAAACGAGTAATTCCTCTTTTCAAATCACGTAAAACTAGAATCACGAAACTACAGTTTCGAAAAGGAAAAATACCTATAATATTTTCAAACGAAAATAAAAGGTTCGAACGTGTATAACAAATAAAAATTATTTAAGAAAACACCGGATCTGTTGCTTCAGCCTTCAGCCGTTAAAAGTAGACAAACTTAAACCTAAAAGGAAAAAAGAATGAATGACTTCTGAAAGCATCTTGTAGTTGTAGAGCATTCAGTCCCGTTGCTCTGGAACGCTTTTAAAATTTAAAACATTTTTAGATGTAACCACACGAGTTTGAATATAAACGAGTGCCAAACCCGGATTTTGAACAGAAATTAAAATATTTACATATTTACAATTAGTAGCCAGCACTAGTGCTTTGCCAGTATTTATTGTTACATAATTTCTTTTCTTTTATTGTCTAGCTACAGGCTTTCATTGGGAAAAAATGTAAAACAATACCGGAACAATTTAATTGTTGACTGATTAAAATTTTAAATTCATTTTTGTGCCCCAAGTTTCAATGAATATTCAGCAGTTCCACTGTTCCACAATAATAATTACCATAATTGCCCTCTTTAAGCACGTCACTATTTTTACTTATATTTTATTTTAATGATTTTTTGTATCCATGAACTGTAGAAGCAAAACATTTTCTATTTTGAAAAAAATGGTAAAACAAAACTCCTAAATTGGTATAAAAATCCTTAGCAAATTTACCTTTACGGTTGCAATGACGGACTGACACTACTGCATATAGTTGATAGTTGTGCCAAACAAAGTTGAGATCTTTACTGAGCAGACAATACAAATGTTGCGTGTAAAGAACCTGCAAAGCATCTGTCTGTCTACTCTCACTACTAGAATTCAAATCGAGAAATAATTTCCAAGAAAGCACAAGATGAGTCAGAAAAATGTTATAAAAAATGACAATGGGGGCCATGCATAAATGACGTAGTGAATTAACTATCTTTTTTAGCAAACTATCGACAAAAGCTACAATCAAGTAATTTGCTCCTAAAGGTAAGAAGGGGCTGCTATCTTATAAATAAAAAAATAGCCTCTAGGCACCGTGGGTTAACATGAAAGTGATTGGAATATCAAATGTGAAGTTGTTTGCCCAGACAGTTCAGTGAATCACGTTTATTCTCAGAGCCAACGAAGACTTGACGGTAAAACAAAACAAATTATCAACGTCATACATTCTTTGCGTTTTGTTACCTGCTCATTAGCGAGTCCATTCCAAATATGTCAAATCGTTAAATGTTTCTGAGAAAATACTGCCAGAAATGAGCTTTAATACACTGGAGTGGCGATGGAGACTAAACGATTATAACAATTGCAAAAGGATCTATCTACCAGGCCTGCCTAACTATAACTATACAGGCACTTTTGTAAATGCGCGTACCTATCCCATTTTGCATCCATAAATCAACACTGACCTTCCACTACTTTGCAGCATACTACCTCAACATTTTTGTGCAGGCTCTCCCTTTCATGACAGAATGGAATGTCGAGTGTAGATAGGAAACTTTGCACTGAAGAAATTATATAATATGTAAATAGAACCTTTTTGACCCATTCAAAAAATTTAAATTAGTACAGAAGAATGGCAAGTTTCAAATTGACAAGAAAGTTTGGGAGTTTTTTTAAAAATATTTCTAGAATTTTGACAAAGAAATTTAAAAGGAAGTACAGTGAAGCCTGGCTGTAGCGGGCTCGATTATAGTGGTTTCACAGCTATAGTGGTCAGTTTCTTTTCCCCCGCCATACGCCCTACACATGTATCAGCGTATGCATATAGTGGTCGACTTGCTTTAGCGGTCAAATTCGTTTTCCCGTTGAAGAACCACTATAGCCAGGCTTAACTGTATTTGATTTAGGAATTTTTAAGATTTGATGGAAAAGGAATTTATTGGGAATAATATAAGAATTTATTAAGAAATGATTGGGAATTATGGGAATTGAGGGAATGTATTGGGAATTTTGGGAAAAGTTTGTGAATTTTGGGACATTATTAGGAATTGTGGGAATTTATTGGGAATTTTGGAAATGTATTGGGAATTTTGGGAACGTTTTGGGAATTGTGGGAATTTATTGGGAATTTTGGAAATGTATTGAGAATTTTCGGAAAGTTTTGGGAATTTTGCTAATTTATTTGGAATTTTGGGAATTTATTGTGAATTTTGGGAATTTATTGAGTTTGGGACAATTTTATCAATTTTGG
Organism: Dicyrtoma fusca; assembly: GCA_034695205.1. Taxonomy (NCBI): domain Eukaryota; kingdom Metazoa; phylum Arthropoda; class Collembola; order Symphypleona; family Dicyrtomidae; genus Dicyrtoma; species Dicyrtoma fusca. The sequence goes on along the minus strand of JAQFZC010002206.1, from coordinate 2,542 downwards.
AAAGCTATTGGAAATTTTGCGATTTATTAGGAATTTTGGGAAATAATTGGAATTTTGGAAAAGTTTTGGAAATGTAGTGGGTATTTTTGGAATTTATTAGGAATTTTCTGTACTGCTTTCAAAACCGTAAACAAAATACATTGCATCTCTAAAAAAGAAAGAAACTGTGATATGAATTATGCACGTTACTTTTGAAAGACAAGTTAGACCACGCAATATGTAGACGATCGAGAAGCTCAATAAAAGTTTGTTTATTATACACTATGTATTTGTGATTAAATTAATTCCAATTAAATTTTAAATGTGGTTTTATGACTAGGACTGCTACTGCCACTGCTTTCCCGGATTTGAGTTAAATAGTTGATAATGTCCACATTCCTGTGATCGTAAAACTGGGAAACTTCCTTCCAATCTTTCCCAACAAGGTTGTCTTCGGTCACGTGGGTGCGGTAGAAAGCCACATCATCGTCCCTTCCAATCGCCAGCACCACCTGGTCAAAAATATAAATTAATATCTCAATTAAATCGAATCGCTAAATTGTAATGTAGCCATTAATTCTAAAAGAAATTTATTTTTGGAACCTACCAGGTCGGTATTATTTACAGAAACGGCCTTCATCCTCCCGGGAACTTCTTGCCATTCAAATAAATGGAATGCTTCCAGACATTTTTCATCCACGGACATGGCCACGGAGATTATTTCCTCCAACTTCTGCTTCAGTGTCCAGATTCGTTTGTCCCTTGTGATGGCCCAGAGGGCGTCTTTGCCGACGGAAATTTGAAAAATGCCGCCAGGGGGCCCTCTGGCGGTGGCCCAGGATGTCCCAGAGAGGTGCGTGGGTGTGACGCCCACTCTGTACAGAAGGTCCCCGGTACTTTGAACTATGAAGGGCGTCCCATTGGCCGACACTGACAGCTGATTTTGAATTTGAATCTTGCTTTGACTTTTACTTGTGACGTCAATCCGTGTCCAATGGCTTCCGTCTAATTGACAGATGCAGGCGCATTCTTGGAAATAAATCTACAAGTTTTTTTTATGCCAAAAAAAAAACGTTTTAGTTTATTACCTGAATGTTTAATAACCAATTAGCAGCTGGGAAAGCATGCAGAGAGTGCTTTATAAAAGGGTCAAAACAGTAAGTTAACATTTTTAAAACGATATAAAACAAGAAATTAACATCTTCAAAAAGACCAAAATAAAAAATCGACACTTCCGAAAGGTCAAAACCAGATATTAACATTTTCAGAAAGATCAAAACAAGAAATACAACTTTTAAAAAGATGTAAAACAAGAAATTAACACTTTCAGAAATATGTCAAATAATCAATTAACACTTTCAAAAAGATGTAAAACCGGTTTATAGTACCGGCTCGAAAAGGTTAAAACAAAACTATTGAAATGAAAGAAAAAGTGGCTTAGTAATTACCTCTCCATAGGGTCCAATGGCCCAAGCACAGTCCACATCATTCTAAAACAAACAAAAAGTTCAAAGCATAAAGTTTATTAAATTACAGCAAATTCTTCGAAAATGTTTCTTTTTAAATCACGATTGTTTGCTTTTCTGTAAGAATCGATCAATCTCTTCGAAATGGAATGATTCTTCTAACTTTCAAGAAATACGTTCTAGATTTCAAGAAGTTTGTTGGCCTATGGTTTATTGCATTAAATATTGGAAAAATCCCTTACAGCTGCTTGGTAGTTTTGAATTAAGTGGCTGTCCTTTTCGTCCTGAGTTGCGGAGCTCCATCTGTGTGAAGGGGCATACTCTCGGATGCGAATCCACTTCCTCCGTCGAACACAGGATTTCCAGTCCTTCTTTGGGGAAAAGTGATACGGAAAATCCAGTGCGTAGGTCCAGCCCTAGAAATAGTCGTTTAAAATTAGAAAATTACAAGTTCTGAACTGCAATTGCAATTAAAGGATTAGTTGTTGTTGCTAATAAGGTTCTATTTACGGGTTTTTAAAATGTGAAAAAAGCCATATTTAAATGTCTTAAACGAGTGCAAAATGGCTATTAACATTTTTTGGGGAAAAAGGTGTATGTATAATGTCTCAAATATTTTTTAGAACGTGAAAAAAGTCGTACTTCCATGGTTTTGAAAAGGTGCAAAATGTTTGTATTTACATGTTTTTAAAAAGATGCAAACTGTCATTTTTACATATTTTTTAAAAGTGCAAATTGTCATTATCACATTTTTGAACAGGTACAAAATGCCATATTTATGTCTTTCAAAAGGTGCGAAATGTCATTTCTGCATATTTTTGAAAAAGTGCAAAAAGTCACATTTACAGGTTTTTGAAAAAGTGCAAAATGTCATTTTTACGTTTTTGAAAAAGTGCAAAATGTCATTTTTACGTTTTTGAAAAGTGCAAAATGTCATTTTTACGTTTTTGAAAAAGTGCAAAATTTCATTTTTACGTTTTTGAAAAATTGCAAAATGTCATTTTTACGTTTTTGAAAAAGTGCAAAATGTCATTTTTACGTTTTTGAAAAAGTGCAAAATGTCATTTTTACGTTTTTGAAAAAGTGCAAAATGTCAT